>BMAO01020093.1:0-210155 GCA_019973975.1 Trichonephila clavata | reverse complement strand
TGCTCGTATGTAATGATCAAAATAAAAAAACGATAAAGCAAACTTTAAGAGGCGATAGTACAACACCAAAACAAGTAACATTCATCAAAAGAAATCATACTCGTAATTTTAACCCGAAGGTGATAGAGGGCGCTGAAACAGATTTCGTTTTAAGAGAACAAAAAGGAAACAAAGAACATTTACGTTATAAAAAAAAAGTTTAATTAGAAATGATTACAATATCTGTTCGAAACACTGACCATTAGAGGCGATGCATGCGGTACAACGGCGAAGAAGGGATTCACGAACCCTCTGAAACACGCCAGGAGTATCGCGCACCTCTCCTGCAGCTGCCGAAAGTCTGGCGACGAGTTCTTCTGCAGTTTCGATAGGCAGTCTCATACATAAGACTCTTCAAGTGTCCCCACAAAAAGAAATCCAGGCATGAAAGATCGGGCGATCGCGCTGGCCAAGGGACAGGACCACTTCGCCCAATCCATTGATTTGGAAAGGTTGCGTTTAGATAATTTCGCACCTCTGGCGCAAAATGAGCTGGTGCTCCATCCTGCTGGAACCACATTACTCGCCGGATACGAGGGGGAACATCTGTTATCATTTCCGGCAGCACCTGTTGCAGAAAGGTAAGATATTTTTTTCCATCCAGGCGTTCTGGCAGAAGATAAGGTCCAAGTAGATGGTCACCAATTATTCCTGCCCAAACATTTATGGAAAATCGTCGCTGATATGCATGTGTAGAAGACGCATGTGGATTTACATCTGCCCATTGGTGGGAATTGTGGGTGTTAAATGTACCGTCACGTGTAAATGTACATTCATCTGTAAAAAGCACAGTTGCACCAAAATCGGGATTTAGGGTGTGCTTCTGCAGATACCAGCGAGCAAAATCCATTCGACGAGGAAAATCCCTTTCAGTCAGTTCCTGGACTCGTTGGACATGAAAAGGATGCATACTTTCATCCTTTAGTACTCGCCATGTCGTGGAGGGTGATACTTCAATTTGACTAGCCACTGCTCGCGTGCTTGTATTTGGATGATCAGTCACCATATCCAGAATTTTTTCTTCCACGGCTACCGTTCTGTTAGACTTCGCACAGCCTGCATTTGAACGTGCACCAAAAAAGGATCCTGTCTCACACAACTGTCTGTGCAAGCGCACAAATGTTTTATCATTGGGCAACCGCCTGTTGGGAAACTTTTTTCCGTATAATCGTCGCGCCTCTGCACTATTCCCATTTGCAGTTCCGTAGATGAAGTGCATATCAGCCTTTTCTTGATTAGTGAAGGGCAACATCTTTCGTTACGTTTGTTCCGTGATTTACACTTGCACACTCGGGTCAATGGCTTTTATCTTAATAACAATTTGCATATGCGTTCTTCTTCTTCCCCATATCACAATTTCATGTTCTTCTTCCAGAATCTTGCAGCTAAAACGCTTGCATGGATAAAATTTGAAGATGCTCTAGCACGTTTGCGTTTGAATTCAAATCATGCATTTTCTAATCGAAGTTGATTGTTTTTATGTTGTACTATCGCCTCTTAAAGTTTGCTTTATCGTTTTTTATTTTGATCATTACATACGAGCATTTCAATTTTTCCTCCCTAAACGCGGTTACATTTGCGCCACTTAACCGCTCCCGATGGTTTCAATTTTGCGCTCAAAATTCAAGTTAAAATCTAAGCTTTTGTAAACATTTAACAAAATAAAAAAAATACTGGTAAAAGGTAGTTGTTCGGTACTCCAAAGTCTAGAGCGCCCTCTAACGGCATTTTTTAACTTTGTCTTTAAAACTTTTTTTAATGAAAATACTAATTTAAAGAATGATTTTAGTGAAAACCGCAAATGAATCGATCCATTTTCCCGTTTTTTATCATCATTTGAAATTTAGGACCCTAAACTTTGATGGCTCCTTTCTCCTTCGGAAGACGTTTGGACACTTGGTTTCCTATTTACTATTACTCGTCTTGATGTGTACTATCACCTCTTAAAGTTACTCCCATCATTTATGAAACACCCTGTATATATAGTATATATAATATATAATATCGATGTATTTCTATATGAGAATGCAATTGATACAAGTATACGACGCTGATTCAAAATTGAAACTAACATTTTAAAAAAGATTTCCTTAAAAAAAACAATAGAATTTCAAGCTTTATAGCAAAATATTGCACACTTTGTTCTATTTTTTACACGATAAATGCGTTCCTGAAGAATACGTGTAAGAAAATTACTATTAAAAATATTTTACATTTATGTAAAAATAAAAGATTGATATTAGTAGTAGGAAATCACCAAAAGTAATACATAAACCACGTAAGTTTTTCATGTTAGAATCTTAAACATTTTGTTTCATAAAGATTGTGCATGTACCATAAGAAGTAAATTATCATTTTAAAAATAGAAGAAAACCAGACAATCACAATAATCCATGATCACAAAAATTTGGCGAAGTAGCTCATAAACAGATTTTATTTGTTGTCACTTTCTAAAAGTAAAGTTTACTGAGACTGCAATATTATTGCTATCGCTAGAAATGTATTGGTTATCGTCTTCTCTCTCCATTGGCGAAATTCTTTCTGTAATCTCTTGAACAAAACTGGAACTAGCCTCCTGTGGAGCCGATGTTTTAGTGGATTTAAGAACGAATTCAGTAATTAATCGTTGTGTCTGAGTCTTGGATAGACCATTATATAATTCTCTGTAAGAGGACATTAATGACTTCAGATCACGTTAAAAATTCCCAGTTCGTTCCTCATTAGGATCATGTTTAACAAAATGATTATCCAAATTACTGGCCAGTTCAAGACCTTCTTTAATTAAATCTGCATTTAGAACAGTATCTTCTTCATCTTTATCGCTTTGTTCTTTAGGATCAGGAGTCTCAAGGACAACCTTTATTATTTCTCATTTTAACTTAGGACCTTATCAACTAATAATTTTTCGATACCTTCAAACGATAGATCATTGAATAATTCTCCGCCAATTGTATGAGTCAATATTATGAGATATGTTGGAAAATTCGGTCGTGTTAGGGTGGAGGGGATTTTTGTTTTTAGTACATTCTGGCCAAACAGCTTGTCAACGTGCTTTGTGTTAGATCAAAATAAGTCGTGTTAACAGAAGTTTTTTCCTAATTAGTGTTAAATAAAAACCGTATAAAAGAATTTCGTGGAAAATCAGAATTGGGTATGGATATATAAAAAATATAATTACACATAAAATTTTACTTTTTTTCTCTTTTTTGCTTTTGCTAAAAATTAACTAAATTATATCCTTTAAATGGAATTGTTTCATTGAGAATAAAAAAATATCCAATAAAAATAATACGTCATATTTTGTATGAATATTGCTGTATACTTTACTTTTTTATCAGTACAATAAGACGGTAACATAGTAATTAAAGATTGTGATTTTTATTTTTTTAAGTAATCTTTATTCTTTAACTTATACATAAAAAATAAAAGGGTAATACCTTAGAGTTTAAATGGGCTTTCTTTCATCCTTTGTACATGTATTTTTGCAACAATGATCACATATCTAGGAAATGCCAAGCAGATAGATTTTTAACTTAAACAACATCTAATAGCTTAAAATTTTAAATAAATAAATGCATTGCTTTTTTTTCAATAGAAGTCTATGCAAAGACTTTGTATTATCTGCACTCGCACTCATCAACTATTCGAGGTTTAAACACACAAGTTGATGAATGAGAAACTATACATGCGTAAAATTAAAAAATAACAAAAGAAATCTGTATGACTAATTGAAATACTATTTTACGAGGAATATTGATAGCTTACTGCTTTTCTTTAAAAAAAAGGGGACCACTGTAGTTGAGTGGAAACACAAAACATGAACACAAAAGCGGTGTTATTTCAAGTTCTGATGCCCCTATAAAAATCCGTCGTGTAGTTAAATCTACTGAGTGAAACATTAATAAACAGTATCATGGAATCCAAAGGAATTTGTATTTAAATAAAACAAATATTTTCATGCTTTTAGAGAAATTTAATGTAATTCAAAAACAAGATATATTTTAAAATTCATAGGTCTAGAAATTTAAGCAAGGAAATAATACAAATTTGTTGTAAAATGATTTAGAGAGGATAAAATTTATTTCAGTAAAAGTTTCTATTCTCTAGAAAAAACTTGGATGTTTATAGATAGCTTTCTTAAGCGAAAAAAAATCACTACAATTCTTTATTTATTGTAATGAAATTTAATTTATAACTAACCACATTCATTTCAACTTGTTGACTGAATATTTTTTATTACATAAATGGGAAAAAAATTATTTTTTAGGACATTGTGTAGTACAATTTTAGAGTAAACCAAAGACAGACATATATTACATAAATTTATGTACAAATTTATGTGTAAATATATAGAAGATTTTATGAGAGAGGGGATCTTTAGCGATACTATTTTTCTAAGAAATGAAACCATTTCTCTGTAATATTACTAGCCAAAAGAATATCAATGTTATTTTTCTATCAATACTTATTTTATAAAAAAATATATACAGTTTTTTTTTTAACTTATTGGAAGTTTTTATTTCTGTGTAATAAGACGCATACGAAGCAAATTATGTACAATTTCTGTATCATTCGTAGAAACTATCTTCCTCTTCTAACGCTTCCTTGAAGAATCGAAACAAATGGTAGGTCAAAGGTGTTGAGTCCAGAGTTTTTGAAGAATGGTTGAATATTGTTCACTCGAACTTCTTCAGTTTTTCTAGTGTTTCACCAACTATGTGGATCTTTCAGTATCCAAAAGTGGGAGAAGATAAAAGCTGGTTAATAGATTAATTGTGTACTTCATTCATGAAGAAAGTCAACATACATAACATCATTAAGAGTTTATTGAATCCTCACTCCAAGATTTGTTCTCTGTCGAGGATTAAGAACCAAACTTTCACCTTCTACGTAGCAATGTTTAGACACCAAGCACCACTTGAATATTGAAGCATTCGATAAGGTGTCATTATCGAACTGGACATATAATCTCTGCCAAATTTTCATGAATTGGACATTTTCATTGGTTAAAAATTTAATAGCTTTTATATGCGACTGTTTAATACTACTGCCAGTGATAAAATAAATGTGCATATATGAAGCGCATTCAGATTTCTCATGATTGCTTAAGCTGTAAGAGAAATATACTGCTAACCATTTAAATTGAAACGCTTGAAGGAAAGATGATACAAACGTCAAATTCGTAGGAAAGGAATAAAATGCTGAGCTATGTAAATGCTCAGGATTTAAGTGTAATAGAATAAATCAGGAGAAATAAAAACGACATCTTAAACTCTATTTAAAGGGGAAATTACACAGTGTGCTTCTCATTCTGAAATCGTATTAGAAAACTGGTTGTTTGGGAGAAGATCATGTTATGCCTCGTGAAAGAAGGAGAAATGGCTACCAGCAAGTATTGGAATCCAACAGTGGCAGATTTGAGGATTATTAAAAGTGTTGCTTATGGTTTCACGATATTGCTACTTTCATTGATCGAAATCCAACGACTCTTATACGAATATGGAATCAAGGGATTCAGAAAGGTTATATTGAGAATGTCGTGCAGAATCTTAATGATATTCCGTTTCTACGCTGGAGAGGATAGACATGCTGTCACGTCGGCCTTGTGGAATTGTGCAACACAAGTACAGTAATACCTCGACTTAGGCTACCTTGACGTATGCGAACCCGGAGTTGCGTGATTTTCAAGTCATGTCGGTTCGGTTTTTGTTTGAGAAAACAAAAAAAAAGTGAAATTGGTAATGTGATTGAAGAATTTGTCGATCATAGCAGGCTAAAAAAAATTTAAAATAGTAAAGCAATTCAAGAACTTTTGGATTCCCACAATCAAGAGCTGACAATTGATGAGCTCATAGTGATGTATGAGCAGAACTCGAGTCTTTAGACCCAGTGCAATCAGGAGATCAAATGATGGTTAGGAATTTGACAGTAGGTGTTAGTATAATAAAAAAAATGGTTACAAATTTTAGAAAATGTAGACTTTAACGATTAGCGCATTTTTTCAACAAAACAAGAAACAAAAAATTTAGCATGCTACGACGAAATTTTGTTTCAGAAGAAAAAAAATATTTGAACCGGCAGACTACTTTGTTAGATTTTATGAAGCCTTCTAAATCAAAATAACTTCAATTTGAGAATTTGTATTTGTGTTATCTAAGAATTTATTAATTTTTTTAATTATTACTTTCTTTTGTCTCTTGCCCCAACTAAAAATAATTTATATGTATTTATAAGAGAAATTATACCCCGACTTACGCGAATTTGACTTATGTGGTTGTCACTCAGTCCTTCCTATCGCGTAAGTCCGTGGTATTACTGTATCCGCGTACCGACAGTGCGATAACGTCTGGAGTAGAGCAGACTATATTCGCTTCTCTTAACAATGTGAAACACAGACGCAGACTGACAGTGATACGCCCAATGAGTGACATCATGTCGACTTTTCAAACGAGTCCTGGTTTTGTGGGCTGCATCATGACGGGACGTATCTGTGTCTGGGGGCATCAAGGAGCGCAAACACTATCTGCTTTTATTCAATATTATCATACGGCCCCTAAACTAGTGTGAAGATAGGGGCACAACACACACACACCACTAAGTATACGGTTTAGTTCTGGCTCTCAGTTTCGATATATTGAACAACCAGAGTTGTAAATATCAAATCTGAAGGCCAGTGGCTGACTTGTCTTCGAGGCCTCGGGAAAGTCATCTTTCAACAAAATAATGCAAAACCGTATATTACCTGTTGTGTCTCACCTACTTCGATACAGAAAGTGTTTGAGTGTTTACCCGGGCCTGCATGTCCATCAGATCTCTCACCCATTGAAAACACCTGGTAACCTAAGAGATTAGACCACCACCGCTCTTCAACTAATACAATTGATGAAATTTGACACAAACTTAAACCAGTATAGAATTATGTGTCTGTATTTGTCAACCAAACCCAATTCGACTCGATGCCTAACTGGGTTAAAACCGTTATAGCTATCAGAAGTGGCGCTTGTGTAAGCTAATTTCGAACCTTGTATACCAAAAATTTAACCATATTTTTCTTTCTACAATATATATATACTCTATGTCACAATAAATAAATTTTGTCATTTACTTTCCTTCCTGGTGTTTTCAATTTTAATGGCCAGCAGTGTATTGTAATGTCTATGCTAATTTACATAAAAACCGGTGCTTCTATTATATAAGTCTCCTGTAAAATTAATCCATATATAAGAAATTGCTTTATAAATGTTAGGTTTTACCAAAAAGTACCTCCATACAAATAGAATTTTTTTACTTTAAAATGAAGCTTTTAATCTAATCGCATGAACTTAAAATCAAACATAACACACTAATTTACTTTTTTTCATAATTTTATTCGGTAATAAAACTATAAAAATATATTTTTTAACTTCAAATTGCATCTAAATCATACATAGTAATACTTTTCACTCTCTTCAATATTTTTTACAATATTTTTCATTACAATGTATCGTACAACAATGTTTTCAGAAAGCATTTTTTCTGAAAAGGAAATGTTGTGCATTAAAATGATATTTTTTTTTTCCTAATCTCAATTCTCCAACGTTCCAAAACGTCATACATGTATTGATTTTCTCTACTCCAATTTTTTTATTATTGTTATCATATTCTAAGAGAACGGCAGATTTCCTGTACCAGATATTGTTACCCAATTCAACCAGTGTGTAAAGAGTTATAAATAATTTTATTTTTAACAAAAAATATGAAAGTTCTTTTGCATTTATGAATTTCTTATTTACTGAGCAGTAATAGGGAATCCGTCTGTATGTGGAATACTTGACGTTAAATCAGTTTTAAGTCTATTATAATTTAATCTGATAAATCTTGGTGTCTTGCACATAATTTTACGTAGGGTAAACTAGGGCAAATTGACGATGTCAACAGTGACCATTTTAAATAAATTCAATTTCCAAGGTAAGTTATTTTTCTTTATGTACTTTATTAGAATGGCCTTTTATTGTACTGTACCTATCTGTACAAATTTTTATTTTGATACAATTAAAACTTTTTTATTATTTTGAAAAGTAATACAAAAGTAATTTTAAGCCGATATGGTACCATAAAAATTATTAAACTGTCGAAAATTTTTTATTGGCTTACTTGATACCTCAAATCTTTATAAACATGCGTGCATAATTTCAAAGCTTTATCTACATTTTTAGCAAGTTATGGAGCACTCACTGTTTGATGCTGGACAACAACTACCACTCCCACATTTCATATTATTTGCTAGAAAAAAAAGCCTCATAAAAAATAAATTAATTACTTTTGTATTAATTGTTATTGTAAAAAGAAATTAATAATTTATTTTTACTGACATTATACATGCTGCAACAAATCATTTCAAGAAAGAATTGTGCAATTCATGCAAAAATTGTAGTTTGTGAATTGTTTATTGGAAGAGCAAATGGATTTGTGGTCAATATTGAAAAATTGTGCTTGCTTTTTATATTATTATGAATGAAATTAAAACTTCAAACCGGATTCGTCCAAAGCACAAATACTAAATCTTATTTTGATAACTCAGATAATTAAAAATCTAATTCGCAAGAATAGAAAAACTCTCCCATTTTTATATATTTGTGTTTGGTGATATTTATATATCCCATGTGTGTGAAATTCAACACTTTTATTTTAAAAATATTTTCAGATATTTATTTAAACAAATGCACATATGCAGTTCTCAGATTTTAATATATTTAACCTATAAATTGCTGTTTGATTTTGCTTTCATTCGTGTACAATATTTAACATGCGAAGGTCTTTAAAATCATGGAAATAAAAAAATAAAGGCATAAACATCTTTTGTACTTGTGCATTAGCTCTGAGCATGGAGTTAGTTCTGAAGTGTGTGTGTGTGTGTGTGTGTGTGTGTGTGTGTGTGTGTGTGTGTGTGTGTGTGGTGTGTGTGTGTGTGTGTGTGTGGTGTGGTGTGTGTGTGTGTGTGTGTGTGTGTGGTGTGTGTGTGTGGTGTGTGTGTGTGTGTGTGTGTGTGTGTGGTGTGTGTGTGTGTGTGTGTTGTGTGTGTGTGTGTGTGTTGTGTGTGTGTGTTGTGTGTGTGTGTGTGTGTGTGTGTGTGTGTTTATTTTCATAATTATTAGATAAAGTTTTATGAAATATTGATCTTTCATTCGTTTTTTTCTATATATTTATTATGGCAGCATACTGTTTAATTGTTCTACATTTGTGCAATTTTTTATGGTAAGCAGTTTTAAATAAGTTAATTAACATTTCATAAAAGTTTCAGACCATTCGATGAATATTATATCATAGTATTCATGGAATGAAAACTTCAAACATATTTCTCCATGTTGAATTTTTGTACATATACTATTATTCAAAACCCTAAGGCTTTTTTGATAATTGAAGTATGGGTTTGAAATTTTTTATACATGTTTTGAAGTGTATGTTTTCTAAAACTGTGCATGGAATTAGCTCTAATATGTTTAGTACTTTTTCTAAAAAATTTCAAAATCATAATTAATGTTGTTGTTTTTTTTTGAGAATTTTAGAAGAACTAAAGAAAATTAATAAAAAAAGAAACGAGTCTTACAGTAGTCGCATATGATGTGTAACATCTGACTTGTTATCATGGTAAATACGCAATAGTGATTTTAATCCTGAAAGAAATTAATCGGTTATGACTGGAAATATTTTTCTATCGAATAATTACATCTTTAATGAAAATTTTATTTATTAACACAAGGAGTAATGCAGTTTTTTATCAAAAATATTTATTATTGTTCAATTTGGGGAAGAGCGGAGACAATAGATTTATGAAAACTAAAGTATGACACATATACTTGTGATTTCAAAGTATTTAAAAATTGTTAAAAAACGGCGTCAATAATAGTACCACTGTTAGTTGTCGAAACATTTCGATTAGTGTTCATTTCAAGCTTGAGTTCATCTTTCAGAAAAGCTATGAGCGGCTCAGTTTCTGGCAAACTGAAGTTAACGTTAAAATCACCACTCAAAATCATGGGAAGCGAGTGATAGTTTTTTTAAAAAAGAGCAGAACTACTTTCGGTATACGGTAAAAGTACAAAATGAAGGAAATCTTTAATTTTTTTAACTGTTTGATTCGAAAAAATGTATGCGACCACCAAAATGACAAGACTTGCTGGTATGTGCGGTAGGTGGGCGTCTTAATTGCTACTACAGTTGGACCCCCAGACGAGGGTAGCGAAGAGACACCGTCAAGAGCATGCTTAAAATTAGAAATATTAGAGAAAATCAAAAAAAAAATACCCTTTACTTAATTAGTTAGTTTTTTTTAATCGAGAAATATTTTTTTTAATCACAATTAAAAAAATAAAATTGACAGTAACAGGAATTAACCTCAATGTATGAAAATGATAAGCACTTAAATATTTATTCAAATAATTCCAAATTACTTATTCCTATTTTTTTAAGAATGATGAGCTTTGTCAGACGCTTAACAGGAAATATAATTATTAATATATAGTTTACACATATATAAATATATCCTCAGATTTCAGACACAACGAGCCCTGAGACTTTGAGAATTGAGCGTAAGAATTACAAGTTTATTCTGGATGAAGTCTAATAAGACTTGCTGGTATGTGCGGTAGGCGGGCGTCTTAATTGCTACTACAGTTGGACCCCGAGACGAGGCTAGCGAAGAGACACCCCCAAGGCGCTGAATTGGTCAAATTAAACAGCGTGCCCTTCCCCCGACTTCCTGTTACGCATTTCCGTCCCTTTTCACGAAATCACTCCAACAAATATCCAGCAACCGAGAGTAAAGATGTTACACATCAAAAATTAAAGAGCAGGAATAGAAAAAAAAAACCATGCACAATTTTATATAGTATATTATAAGGTACATGGAAAAAAAAAATTTGAAGGAAAAGAGACATATTTAAAATACCTTAAAAATTTAAAAAAGTTCAAAAAATTTAAATTTAACAAACATTTTGCAACAAATTAAAAAAAATTTGTATAGAATTTTTATTTTATATTAACCTTTATAAAATACAATTAAAACCAAATATCTAATATTAAAAGTAAAAAAATTGTGAAGATGGTATCATATCGCCTTAATCAGGTACCGGGATAAGATTCTGATAAAGATTGAAAGTCTACTTACATACTTAGAAATTATGAGACAGTTCATTGATTTATTAAACATCGCGTGTATTTTTCTTGAATAGCAAGTAATAAAAAGGTTATTGTGTTGAACATTTTTGTTTAACGAATATTAATAAATAATTCAAAATCAATATTTTTTATTAATAAAAATCACACAAACTTTCCTTATTCAAATTTGAGCAATCCTCTAGCCAACTGGGGTGTTTTGAAAAACTCTTACCAGTCTACTGATGGAAAGTCAACATATATCTAATAACGCGCAAAACACTGCACTTAACATTCCTTGGATTGATTTGATTTTAATTTCAGTCTCACTCTGAAGAAACACGATAGCAGTTGACAATACGCCAGGTAATTCTGAATCTCGATTAAGTGACTCGAACGATATCTGAGATGGCACCTCCTCTCCAAAGTTCCACACCCTTTTTAACGAGAGGATTTTAAGCATCGCCATGTTTAAAGTGCACCAGTCTCCCTAAGCGGAGGGTCTTCAGCGGCACTGAGCTCCGAACCCTCTACTTGACAACGCCGGACACGAGCTTGTGATCATGACCATGGCCATAAACCTGACCTGATATGAATATTCTTGGTGTTTCCCATTGTTGGAGTTTAACCCCTTTACTGCAGATTAAAAGTTTAGTAGTTCTCTTCGCAGAGAGAGTGCCATCGTTTTTCCCATAAGCAAGCGTATGTGATATGTTTGGGGGGGGGGGGGAGAGGAAAGGCTTAAATAAGTATTTTTCTTAAATAAGTAAATCTTTTGCAAATCATTTTGTTGCATTCTAAAGCCTTCTTCTTACTTCTGTATGCCCCCGTGTGATACTTTGTGGTGCACAGGGATTTATAAGTGTTCTCAAAAAAAAAAATTTTTAAAAGAGAGTAAAGCGTGGGAGCGTGTATATGGAGACCATAAAAATTAATGAGTTGGAATTGTGTGTGTGTGTGTGTGTGTGTGTGTGTGTGTGTGTGTGTGTGTGTGTGTGTGTGTGTGTGGTGTGTGTGTGTGTGTGTGTGTGTGTGTGTGTGTGGTGTGTGTGTGTGTGTGTGTGTGTGTGTGTGTGTGTGTGTGTGTGTGTGTGTGTGTGTGTGTGTGTGTGTGTGTGTGTGTGTGTGTGTGTGTTTGGAATATCTGTTCTGAAAAATAATTAGCTGTTTTTAACATAAGATTCGAATTATCAATATAATATATATACATATATAAATATATATTGCTAATTAATGTTATAAAATATTATAAAAAAGTTGGTATAAATAAAATATATATTTAATTAAATTTAAATAAGAATATTTTTGCTTATTAAATTACCGAAGAGGTATATTTAAAATTATCTGTTGTCATATAAATATGAATTCTAACTTTATTAGATATTGCCAAATGAAGAATAGTTGTGGGAATTTTTCAAAGCAATTGCTTATGAAATACAGTAGTCTTTTTCACTGTAACTTCGGAACACAGGATATGTGAAAAGAGATTTTTGTATACTTTTTAAAATATAACTAAAGAAAATCACATTGATTATTATCTCACATTAAAAAAGTTAAAAGTATGTGTGCTGTTTATGCCACCTGTCTGACGTAGTCAGATCGAAGCCCACGAAATTAACCATAGTAACGGGCTAGAGATACGTCTGTCATTAGCCTATGAAGGTGACAGCACGATTTTGCTCACGATAGATGGCGACACCATTTGGATCCACAGATTTAACGAGCACGTTTTCCGTTTGTACTCGGCAAAAGTATGTTAATAATCGGTTGTCAAATTACTGTTTTTATAATTACTATACATACGAAATTTTTCCATATGTAGCTTTGCGGGGGGGGGGGTGATCATTGCAGTTTAACACACATATGAGGTGATACTGTGTGTTCTAATGGGGTTCAAATAATTAGGATAAAAATCAATATTGTGAATGCATATATATATATATATACAGGGTGTCTAGCTTTCATGTGACCCAAGAGCTAATTCCCGAACCGTTCAGTTTAAATATGTAATTCCAATTTGAAAAATGTTTTAAAACAGGTAAAGAATGTTTTTACGTGCTTTTCGAACCAAAAAAACACACACAAAAATTACAAAAGTTAATTTTTTATACGGTCCCCATGTCCTATCACTTATATTTAGGAAAAGATGCAGTACACAAAAACAAAGTAAACACAAAGAGTTTCATTTTATTACGATAAAAACTGGCCGAGTTATGGAACTTTGAAAATCATATATTTTATCCATTTTCTCGGCCATTTTCAAGAAGCTAGTAAGGGGTCCTCTCCAAAGTGAAATTAGTTGGAAATTTGCCAGAAAACTTTCGTTCTTGCACGTCACTTTTATGTAAATCGTTTTTAAATTTAAAAGTGTACGTTAATAGTACAATAATTGAGAACTTAAGAAATAAAATTTATTCCGTGTACGAGTAAAACATAGAAAAAATAAAATATTTTAGACGAAGAAAACATTTTAAAAGCTGTTACAAAAAAATAGACTTATATGCTGCGGCTTCAGTCTGATTTGCTGAGTTTTTGCTGATCATGACGAATGTTAAAAATCTGTTGTGTAGTCGCTTGCAACTGCATACAGTCGTATTCTAATATTATGAATTCTAGTACGGGCGAACGAGATGTATACAAATGAAGAATACTGCGAAATGGTACTGTTTTATGGGCAGTGTAATCGAAATAAGAGAGAGGCGGCAAGACTTTATGCCATTAAATTTCCCACTCGAAGACATCCATCTTATTGTACAATTGCCCGTGCTGTTCAACGCTTGTATAAAACTGGGAGTTGCAATAGACGTATTCCCTGTCTCGTGCATTCACCATTATTTAAGTTAATTTGGTCATTCTGATATAATAAAAAGCCCCTGATTCATGATTGGCACATCATTCCACATTATGCTATAATTTGAATGGCAAATACTGTATTATTTTGCTGCTTTTTGTTAAAACAAGCTGTTTTAATATTTTCAGTACAAATGGTATTTCTTTAATTTAATTTTTATTGTTTGCCATACAGTAATACAAATTGTCAATCTATGATGTTTACTACGATGTTAAAATATTACTATGATATTTTTCTTTTGCTCTTTCTGTAGATAGTGGATTACTGTTCTTTAAACTCAATTTATATATATATCCCCCTTTTCTGAGCAACTCATTTGCTTCAAATTTATGTAGGCATAACTCGGTCAGATATAGCGTAATAAAATGAAACTTTTTGTATTTATTTTGTTTTTGTGTACTGCATCTTTTCATAAATACATGTGATAGGACCTGGGGATCGTATAAAAATTTAATTTTTGTAATTTTTTTAAATGTTTTTTTTTTGTTCGAAAAGCACGTAAAAACATTCTTTACCTTTTTTAAAACATTTTTCAAATTGGAAGTGCATATCTAAACCGAACGGTTCGGGAATTAGCTATTGGGTCACATTAAAGCTGGACACCCTGTATATATATAGCGAGTCACAATGAACATTTTTGAGGCCCGGTCAGTTTATCGGCACACAATAATATATAATAAACAGAGAACATATGTCAAGTGTTAGGATGTAAATATTAAGTTTTTCTTATTCTTTTATTGTGTTTATTTTAATGCATTATTCGAAATAAACAAATGTTTCTATAAATATATTTTTTGCAGCCCGCCTAAAGCTAAACCTTGTTTGTATGGTCCAAATTGGAATTTAAGTTTGACACCCTTGATCTACAGAGTTAAGCAAATCCTCAAAGTCATAACAATGAATAGAGTATTTTTAAGGAATTTATAAGTTCATTATACATACAACATACACACACACATTCATATATATATGCATATATATATCCATGATTATTTTTTATGTATTTATGTTTACATATCGTATTATATAATATTTTCCGAATTTTTGTTCATGTATTCTTTACATTTACTGTTTTGTATTTTAAATGAATAAAAAGAAAAGTTGAGTAAATTTAAATAGTTCTCGAATACATAGTTTAACTGAAACACTACTTGTTGTGAGCTATCGTCCTTGATTCCTGGGTCACCTTTTTTAACCTTATAGAAAATTATATATCTTGAAAGTTTGCTATATTAAAACTCCTTACTTTTGGCAGATTAAAAGCTACGCTAATCACAGCTAATACAAATTGTATTTTCTGACTATGATTGATAAAGGATCTGGAGCAACGAAGGCTATTTATTATTCTTGTAATCTTAGTTCGTTCTCTTCTCTCCACATTCATACTACTTTAAAGTGAGAACTTTCAATTCTGACTGATTGATTGATTGTTTTTTTTAAGTTTCACTCCAGAAGAAACTCCAGACCTAATAGTGACGAACTTCATAATTTTGAATCTTTGTCAAGTGATCAGGACTGATTCAAGTGATTGAGCTGACACTCCTCTGAACAAACTTCTACATGACGCCAACGTGAGGACTTAAGGCCTCGACACAGATTTAAACGACATGACACTAAAACTGACACTAAAACCCACTACTTGACTGAAGCAATGCTGGACATGAGTTCGTAATCATGACCAGTTGCTGCACAATAATGGCAGATTTAATGTACAAACATAAGGTATTACTAGTTGCTATTAATCTGAAATTAAAAAAAGATTTTTTGGAAGTATACACTTTTCTCACGTATAAGTGTCCTGTCCTCAGTTACAACTCGTAATCTAATTTGGTATATTGTGAGAAAGGAATAAGCGAAATGAAATTGATAAAAGTGCCTAAGATATGTTGAAAGTTTTCCTTCTCAATCAAAACTCTTTTGTTTAATAAATGGGAACTTTTATACGCATAGTTTCGAGATAATTTCAGAAATTTATATTTTGTAACTTGTTCAATGTGTGTGTTTTATAATAACAGAACGGTTTCAAAATCGTTATATATACCATTTGTATTAGGGATGACTGAATATGTTATATAAAATGGATTAGAAATGAATTAAAAATGCCTTATCAACTGAAAAGATTATCATGGTTCTGAATTAAATATATAACAAAGGCATTTAAAAGTCTTCGATGTCTGATTCTAAATTTCTAATGCCGCATTTTGTTGGAAATGTTTTAAAAGTTACATTATGAAATGTTTTCATTTTTATTCATAAAGAAATATTCCCCTGTTATTTTAGTAATGTGTATATCGGAGGTTTGAACTCGGTACCTTCCGATTCGTAAGCGCGTAACTTACCACTAGACAAAAGTGATCACTCCTGTCCGGAGGCTGTTACTGGCTTATTTAGATTCCGCCACAGTACTCCCCCACCAGTGAGTCGGTGGATAGGCGAACGAACGAGATATTTGTTGTTATAGCGAGCGTGGAAGTTGCTACTATTGCGTCAAGTGAGTCTGACGACTTTTGCTGCGTCGAGAGGGTTCGACGACTTTGCTGCGCCGAGAGGGTTCGGCGACTTTTGCTGCGCCAAGTGAGTCTGGCGACTTTGCTGCTGCGTCATGAGTTGTGACGGCTTTTCGCTGATTGCGTCATATGTGAGACGACTTTGCTGCGCCGAGGGGGTCCGGCGACTTTGCTGCGTCGAGAAGGTTCGACGACTTTGCTGCGTCAAGTGAGTTTTGACGACTTTGCTTGCTCTTCTTGCAGGTAGATGACGCCATGACACATCAGAAGATTTTGCGTTTTTCTTTTCAGCCGAGGTCACCAATATCGGAGGTTTGTGAACTCGGTACCTTCCGATTCGTAAGCGCGTAACTTACCACTAGACAAAAGTGATCACTCCTGTCCGGAGGCTGTTACTGGCTTATTTAGATTCCGCCACATGTATCTGAAAATATGTTTAAGGTAATTAAAATAAGCAGTTGGCCGAGTTTTTGCTAGAGTGTTTCACCGAAGATGAAGCCGTTCAATGTTAGGAGGGGTAGTATTTCTAATTTAGTATGGTGGGGTATCGTAAAGTTTTGATTATTACTAAAAAATCAAGGCACAAACTCAATTTTTATTTGCTATTTCTCTAAAGACTTCTGTACATAGCCACCGTCGATATCTATACGTTTATCCAAGAGTCTACTGAACTTTGTAAGGTCGTCAATGTAAAACTCTACAGATTGAGTCGAAAACCATTGTTCCAATTCTTGAATAATGTTATTTGTTTTACCAAATCTCCAATCTCATAATGAATTTTTGAGTTTTAACACAAAAAGAAAATGAGAGAAAAGGGAAATAATGTTGAGTTCCGGGAATGAGAACAATTCTCTTCGGAAGAGATCAGGAGAATAGGGAGGTAGTAGCAAAAATTTTTCTCTTTGTTTTTTTGACCATATCTCAAGAAAAGTGCGCAGATTCAATTTTGGCAAGAAGATAAGTGTCATTTCTCATACCTTGCCATTTCTTGTTCAGAGTATCACCGTTCAGCAGTGTGATGTAATATGCAGTATAGATGATCTGATCATTCGCCAGATATTTCTGTTAAAATGCCTCCACAAGAATCCCGAAAAACAGACAGCATAATCTTTTCAGCAAACTTTTGCATCTTAGGCTTCTTGGGAGAGAGATGCGTCACTGTGGCTGCACTATTTTCTCGTTTTTGGGATGCTATTGATGGATCCAGGATTCATGGATAGTTACCAGGGGACCAAAAAATTCCTCTCCATCTTGTTGTAAGAGATTCAACATCTTCCTTGACAGATAACGCCTTATTTACTTCTGAAAAGGTGTCAGAACTCGCGAAACCCAGATTTCTGATATATTTGCGTCAGTTCTACAATAATTTTCCGCACACTGCGGTAACTAAAATCAATCTCTTTCATGTGGATGGACGCACTTCGGTCTAAATTTATAAAGTTCTTTCTCTTCACTCTGGCGGCATTGTCCGTCAGTGATGGGCTTCCACTTCCTGGATTGCCTGTTAGAATATCTAAACAATTTGAAAATTTCTTTTTCTCCCCCAACAGTATATTTACATACATTAGGGTGGGACGAATTTTTTTTTTCTTTTTGACCGCTATACCATAAAAAGTTGCCCTACACCTAGCTAAAAAGGAAAATTATTTTTCCAAAAAAAAATATCTCCCACTGCCACTTGATATTTTAAAATTGAAACGTTTTGATACTTTCTGCCAGCGAACCAACGTACCAATAGTTGCGGACAAAAGATCGTGGATGTAAGAGGCGAAGAAGCAGACATAATCTTAACAAGTCAATTGCTACCTTAAAATTTAAGTCAATTCCTACCTAAATAAACAAAAAAAAATTATTTTAGTTACTTTTTACTAAACAGATACAATTAATATAAACATGTATATACATATGACACAGAATCACAACATTAAGAGGCAATCAATTTCTATTAATTCTCATTAAATTATCGCATTGTCATCCAAAACAATCGCATATATAAAATTTCAAATAAACTGTTCAGCTTTGTAACGTGAGAAAAAAAAATCTTTGACCCAAGTTTTGACCCAAGTCGCTAAAAATGAAGCCAACGTGCTGTATTTCTTTAAATAATTAATGTCAGTCAATAATTTTAATTAATTATAATTAAATTATCGTATTGTTACACAAAACAATAGTGTATAGAAAATTTCAGCTGAAATGAGCGCTTTAGAATGCGAGAAAAAAAACCTTTTCAAGTTTTGACACGCCAAAATGGTCACTAAGTCGCCAAAAAAGGATGCCATTGTGGCTGTATTTGTACTTCTTTAAATAATTAGTTTTAATTAATTAAAATTAAATTACTACATGTCATCCAAAATAAGTGTGTCTGTAAAATTTCAGCTCAATTGAGTGCTTTTTAAAAGGCATTTTATAAACGATTGAAAATTTGAACAAGATAAATATATATAGAAAGAGAGTGAAGCTCTCAAAGTAGGAATTGAGAAATAGGTACTTTTATTCTATCTTTAACACTTTATGAAAATATACAACTTTATAGCTTAGCTCTGGGAGCAATCTGCAGTCCTAACACTTATTCTGACATATAAAATTATTGAAAATCACTTAGCTTCAGTCGGAGCTCATTATGACGATCCTTCTCGAACTCCGATTGATCTTTCAGCCTTCCACAGCACCTAGTGAATTCTACGATGAATATTAATTTCAGGACTCGCGACCTCCCAGCCGGAGTTCACCTTCTCTTATTCTTAGATTTCACGATCAACAATCAACGATTAACCCTTAACCTCACGTACCCAACGTCAGGGTTTGAATAGTAGTTACATCAAGTTGTCTCTACGAAAATTGATTTTTAAACTAAAATCACAGTTAAAGAATAGTTTCTCCAAGTGGATTAGAAGAACCCGAATAGTACCCGGTACAAGTGTTGTAACGTTATGGTTTCTAATGCAACACTTAGGATGTGAGGAACGAATGAGTTATATTTATTTTGCCCTTTAAAACTGCCCGTGGGCTATTGGCGACGGACTCCGTAATTTTGAACCTTGGTCAAGTGACAAGGATGATATCTAAGCTGGCACCCCCTCTCCTTCCACACCACACCACCGTTTGAGTCACGACATTTTTTTCGAGTATCTGCCCCCTCTGCAAGGCGGGTCTTCAGCGGAACTAAACTCTTACTCATGATATGACAGCCTCGAGTCAGTGACCTTGACCATTAGACTACCGTGGCCACCAGGAGGCACGAGAAAAAGAATTATAGCCTATAGATTCAAAATATTTATTTTTAGTGAGAGAAAAAAGTTCAATCAATATATTTTCGTGCAAAAATTTGCAAAATTTCATCATTTTATTCGAATTTCCCCCCCCCCTTTAATAAACAAAATTTTAAAATTAGTAAAAAACATATTTTACATTTCATATATTTTAAAAATCTATATGGACCTATTATTAAGCATATTTTATAAAATTATCCAACATTTTTATTTTATATTTTATTAATTAATCACTGGAATTAATGTACATTATAAAAATGGCAAAAACTTACTTCATTACTTAATATATCACCTTAAGAATATGAATGACAATAAATAAGAGAGAGATTTTTTGTTCGCTTTTTTTTTAGTTTTGTTTTGTTTTGTTGTTTCGCATAGAGGGCCTAAATGCACATTACATCTTTTGAGGCTCTTAGCCCTCAGTTTGGCTTAGTTTGTAGAGTGGGGCTTAGGCTCAGATGTCGAAACCGTTTTTATACAAATTGGAGGCTTATATTCAGTGAAAAAGTTGAATAATATTGTTTCCTATTTAACCAGTCTACGACTTGGAGTATATTAACCCCTTAAGTGCCACCGGCGAAAATATACGTCTCTCTCAACAGATGCGTTAAAAATGCCCCGGACTTATATATACATCTTTCCAAAATGCGATCTTTTTTTTTCTTGCTGCTATCAGAAAAACTACTCATGAAGCACACATCACAAAGGAAGAAGGAATTTAAAGTCATGTGTGTGTGTGTGTGTGTGTGTGTGTGTGTGTGTGTGTGTGTGTGTGTGTGTGTGTGTGTGTGGGTGTGTGTGTGTGTGTGTGTGTGTGTGGTGTGTGTGTGTGTGTGTGTGTGTGTGTGTGTGTGTGTGTGTGTGTGTGTGTGTGTGTGTGTGTGTGTGTGTGTGTGTGTGAAGGATTACAATGCAAACATCCATACCTTTTCCGGGATTTAAACCCTAGGCCCTACGGCATCACAGACAGTGTCCACTATACTGTATGGGTGGGCCACGCTTTACTTTCCAATCAAAAATATAAACTAAAAATGATTATTTAGCAGTTCTGGAAATACATATACATTTCAATTAAAATTCGTGGCACTTGGCGTTTGTTTGTCTCACTAATAAGATGTGTCGATCACTCGCTGAATAAAAGCTGTTTTTTACAAAAATTTCTTGATGGTGACTTCGAAATGTTACACATAATATATATACAGTGGTGGAGAAAACTGGGGAAACTTTTGTGCTTTTTAAATTTGTATGCTTATAGAAAAGGCTACCTTTCACACAATGCAAAGCCGCTTATATAACTTTAAAGAAAATTTAATACTGAATTCTATACAAAAAACAAGATTCAAATATTTATAATGCAAAAAAAGTTAAGCTGCAATTACTATCGATATATATTAGATATGACGATAGCTGTGGGTTAAATGTACTTAGTGTGGTAGCCTTTATTTTTTGTTGTAGCTTCACATAGATGTTTCATATTAAGCTGACGATAGTTTTAAGTTCTTGCTTCGTTATTGCATGATGCATTTGCCTACTGCAGTCTTCTTTTGCGCTGTTGTAAATTGAGATACAGTAGAACGTCGTTTATCCGAACGTTTATTATCCGGTGCGTCAAATATCCGGAACAGTTTTTTGTTTGTCAACTACATGTACTGTATATGAAACGGATGAAGACGAGGACAATAACAACAACGAAAGTAGCAAGGGTCCATCAAATGCTGACGCGTTTCTGCGTTAGAGACAGCTATGGAGTGGTAAGTACAACAATCAGAGTGCTGTCCTATTCAACTACTGCTGTTCAAGAGAATCAGAGACCTTGCAGCGAAAAAACGAAGGTATACAATGGTACAGCGAAAACTGACTAATTTCCACAATAAAGGTAAAATTGCGACATTGTGCACCTATTTTGCATTTTATTCAAGCACGTTTCCCGCATGTAATGATTTTCAATATTCGTACAGTGTCCGGTTTCATATACTACATGAATCGCATTCGGTTATCGGTTATCCGAACAATCACGTATCCGAACGGCGTCCGGTCCCAATTGATTCGGATAAACGACGTTCTACTGTAAGACTTTTTTCGTTCAATTCTACTTCTTAGTTTAACATCTGTTATTATTCTTCTGATTGTGTTATTGAGCTGACAGAAACATTAGCATCATTCAGATCACTTCTGACGACCGTTGATGACATTCTTCTATCTTGGAGACATAATATTTTTATTCTACTGTCATCAGAAAATATCACAGAAGACAGTAGACAGCTTTTTTGACCTTTTTCTACTTTAATTTTTATTTTATTTGCCTCCTGATATCGTAACCAAAACTTTCGGACTCCAGATGTACTCACTGAACCACATACCCCTGTCTTGTAATTTGAACAATGGAAAAACTACTCTCTCATCACACATCTCTTTCTAGATGTCCAGTCTACTCTATTATTTGATGTCATTTCTTCTTGACTAAATATAATCGTTGTTCTGGGAAAGAAACAGTCCTGCCCTATTGAAAACTTGTGACACCGTTTGAAAACTGTTGTCCGAATAAGGTACCCATGAAATAAAAGGGAACTAATTGAGTCTATAATTGCTTCCTGGCATCATGCAATAACGAAGGAAGAGCTTAAAACAATCGTCAGCTCAATGAAACGTCACTGTAACAAAGGTAAATCGATGTAATTAAAAATTAAAAGCTACCCTACTAATTACTGACAACCCTCTTCTATCATCAGTTCCTAATGTATAACGATAGCTATTGTAGCCATTAAATTTTCGCTTTATAAATATTTAAAGTGTGTTTTTTTATTGAATTCAGTAAGTTACATTGTTCCAAATATAACATTTTCTATAAGCGTAAAAATTTAAAAAGCATATAAATCCTTATTTGGCCACCACTGTATTTATGTTCTCTGGTGCTCTGGATACGATCCTTTTTTTTTTTTTTTCCCGCCTCAGTACGCATAACTCTTTTCTTTTTGATTAGAGTGTCATTCCATAATTAGTTTAAAATGTTACTCTTGACTTATATTTTATTTTAGCATTTTTTTCTTTTTTGTGGTGGAACTCCTGTTCTTAGGTAGCTAGTTTGGCTCTTTTTGTGCATATTTTGTACCACTTGTATTTCTCTGTAAATAATTTATATACACTTTTGTATCTTACTCTTTCAAAGAATTTCATGTTTGATATGTGTTTACGATGTAAATTTTGTAGTATGAAGAAATTGTTTGATTCATATTTAAAATGTTGTGTTTAAATTTGTTTCTAGTAAAAAAGATGTATATATTTTTTCTCAATAATGGCTGATTATGGGGATGGTTGCTTCCTGGGGTCTGGTGCGCAGCTCAATTCACTTGGACCTTCCGCCAAGAGCCCTCATACAGATTCAAAGGGCAACTTCTATAAAAAACCAAATCAAACCAAAAAATACATATATTCAAAGCTTGATTTTTATCAATTATCCAATTAAGTTTTTCAGAATTCTAAGAAAATACTTCGTATTTTAAACTTGAGTCCCTTCATTTTAAAACTTAACACTTACTCCCAGAAAAATTGTTAATGCAATTCAATTGTTTCATAAAACGCTGTATTTTATTCCAATTTATTAAAATATATTATCACACGTTGCTGAAGCTCATTTTTATTTCTAGTATGAAATACGGATGTGTTGGAATGATATTAAGTACATAATTATATATGCATGGAACAATAATAGATATCAATATTTAAAAACTATTACGAATTCCAATGCAATTGGCATGAGAGTGAATAAAAGAATTTTTTAATAAAAATACTTTGAAACAAATGCTAATTCTATTCTCCGCATTAAAAAATGAATTTTGAAATAGTTTGCATATATTTAGAAATTAAAGATAACTTGTCGATTTCCAGATAAAAAAGTAAATATTCCATCGGTTCAAACGGATTACGACCTTTGGAATTGTTTGAAGAAATTATAATTTTTATTTAATAATGATAGAAAGGCAAGAGCTTAACTTAATTCGATTCTCACTCAGACCAATGCAGTGAGCTCTGAAATATGTATCCTAACTCAAATGATTGAAAAGCAGCGGTCTTAAACTGACGGCGCCAATGGCTAAACAAACGACAGCTACTGAGCTTGTGGATATTAATTAACCAAAATCAATGCAGCTTGTGGGAAAACGCAAACCGCCTCGCCACTGTTCCTATAACTATGGTCAAATCCATCTCCGCTTCATAGATCCCCTGTTCTAATCTAAATATTGATTCTAATATAACATCTTGACATCGGGTGGGGAGGGAGATTTTGTGTCATTTCCTTTCACTAACACACCCCACGTGGATTGCTTCAAAGTAGATTGGAATTTTTTTTTTCCAATTTGATTTTTCTTGAGTAAATAAATCTCGGAAATAAATCACATAATATGACGTTATTGATTAAAATTATTTTCCTCATACGTTTGATTCATGTTTAACATAAATTTGTAAAATGATACCATAAAAAGGAACTAACAGAACGCTTGCTTAAATTTAAGAAGAAACCAATTTGTGTGTGTGAATATCTTAATATGTCTGTGTATTCCGGCTTACTTGGAATGTATGAAAATGTTTCGAACTATATTTAAAATATGTGTAGTATGCCGAAAAGAAAGAAAAGCACCATTCAAAAAGACTTTCACGGGCCTTGACGAGGAAAAACATGAGTGCTTGTATAAGAAGAGAAAAATACATTTTCCAAAACCAACCTTATTAAAAGCTACATTTTACAAAGACAGAAATAAATATGAATGGCGAATGAAATATAAATATGAATGGAAAATGAATCAAATGCTATCTTAATTGATGTTTTCTTTTCAGTCTGTTTATTGGCGCTTTTCGGCTTGTTACTCCAGATATGTTACTGCTATAGCGTAACATGATCACATATGCGGCAGGACAAGTATTTCAGTCAAGTCATGGATTCGAATCTTGACGCCACTAAAGAGTGTCGTGCGGTCAAGCTGCCTAGCTTTCTATTCTTTCAAGTTGGCCTCGCTCTAATTTTTGTACATGAAATAAATCTGATAGCTACTTTTTATTTTCTACTTCAGGATTTTTTTTAAGATTATTCCTTGATATAATAATCGCATAGGATTTTTCTTCATTATGTGTAATATCAAGCTCACAATTTTAACTCCTTTTTTTAAGTCTTGATAAACAAAAATACGCACTTTATTTGTATCAAACATGTTTCTCACTAAATAATTTTAAATAAATTAATGTCTCTATTCATTTACTTAAGTGCATAGAATTTTTTAGATATCGCTCAGAAGTTCACAACCATTATTGAAAATTAAGATTAAATTCTCTTCCTTCTTTGTTTTGTTATAATATTTTACTGTTATGTTCACACAAATGCTACAGAAAGTAAGAAATGAACAAATTGTGTGTGTGGATACAAGAGCTCTACAGTAAGAAATTGTACTCACACCAAAAGGTTACAATTTAGCTTGATGCATCCATCCTATATGACATCTAACTGAATAACACGCAAAACCAAAAAGGTTTAAAATGTATTGGAATAAAACTTTACAGTAGTATAATATATATATATATGAGTACTAAAAGTTAAAAAAAAAGCCATATGGAACACATTTAAAGATTAAATAGATGGGCTTTAATACACAAAACTAAAAGAAAAAAATTAAATATTAGCAACAAAAATGCATAGTCGGGAAAATTAATTATTTAAAATTGATTATTTAAAAATTCTTCTACATAAACTTAAAATTCAAATTTTTGTATCTAGAATTTAGAAATGGTCCCATGTTTCCCTTTAAAGCACTTTTATATGGCATATCTTCCTCCCTCTTAAAATCTTCTGATATATAAATAACGTGGTGTGTGGAAATTCGGAAATTCGGGTGTCAGCTAAAATGTCCTCCTTGTCACTTGACCACTTCTAAAAATTATTACCAATAGCTCTCATGTAGTTTCAAAGTACAACGTTAATAACTGACTTTCGTCTAGCTACAGTTCATGAATGTTTATATGCACAACTTCACAGTTTCCAAACATCTGATAGTCCTACCTGCCCCCTTTGTTGCAATGGCACGGTGATGTAAGCTCGTCTACTCAGAGCTCTCTCAGAACAGTGTGTTTTCAAGATACTGGGAAGCTAGAGATATTTTAAGCAGATTGTAGACTTGATTTTGTTTTTAACCTTATTACATATAACCTTTATCCATTACATTTGTTTTTTCTTCTCTGTATTACATAAAGATGCTCGTCTCTGTATCGCCAGCTGCAACAGAAATAAAAAAAGAAAACTTTAATAAATTGCCAATCCAACAACCAACAGACACGTAAGAACGTTATTAAATTTAACATATAAATTATACTATTATCTTATTTCTTTTTAGTGTACTTATGTTTTGCAATTTAATGGGATTCAAAACAATAATTCTCTTAAATTTATTATGTTGTACCAAATTTGATAGTTTATTAAAAATCAAATTTGACCAAATAACATCCTTAGAATCTAATTTTTAACGAAATAATTTGAAAAAAATTTGAGATATATATACCATAATATAAGTAATAAATAAACAAACTATAAAAGCTCTTTATGGGTCTTTTCTCATTTAAGCTAGCATTAAACAATTTTATGAAAATTTCCTAGATAAAGTTAAATGTCAAAAAGTTTCTTTTTAATTAAGGCCATAGAACAAAATACTCTCTTTGTCTTCATTATGTGGCTAAAATTTTAAGCTGTTTCCTGATCAAAATAACAGTCACAGTTAAATCACAATGTTAGGTATGTCGAGCTTACGATATAGCTGTTCCTGTCGTTATAAATATTATAGGGAATGCTCCTGAGTTGAAGAGTAATACCTTGATATTCCTGTCTTAGGGTTAGAACGATAAAACGAGTTAATTACCAAAATAGTCTGTGAAACGATGCAGTTAACGAAGCGCGAATAATAGAAGGACATCGCTAATAAATTAATGTGTTTTATAATTACCGTCTCCTTGAATTATCACATTAATATAAGCATTTCCGCATGAACTTTTTTTTATACTTCGCTATTAAATGCTATGAGTAATTGAAGAGATAAGACTGTTTTGTCAAATCTGCGGTGCGTTAAGTCTTTGATAAAAGACTTGCCCTGTACACGAAGACTATGCGCATCATTCATTCCTTCTTTTCGGTTGTTTTTCAAATGCTTCGACACGCACATCTGAGCGCGACAATATAAGCTGAGTTCAAGAATTCAATCCCTACAGCATGCTTAGTGATTTAAATTTATTTATTTATCACTTGATTCATTGGAATTTATTTATATATTACTTAATATGTATTGGAGAATTTATTTATATACTACTTAATATATATATATATATTAGAACTTATTTATATATCGCTTTTTTTTCTCCATTATTCTATATTAATATTTAGAAAGTTCTCAAATTTTAATATTTAGATACTTATTTCACATGTGCTATTTTCTTTTTCATGTTTTTTTTAACTTGGTTTTTAACTTAAAAACCAAGTAATTATAGTTTCAAAGCAGAAAGAACAAACACACACTTACTTAACTTTGAAATTCATTTAAATAAAAGTAACTAATTTATGAAATTATACTAGATTCTATTTTAGAGATTTCTCTTCCTTAAAATAAAATTGTCTCTTATAAGAGTACATCTAGTAACAGAACACATTCGATAGCAATATAATTTAACACTGTTTTTTATCTATTACCTTACAAAGTAAAAACTAATTATTAACTCCTTAACACATTTGCCCGTGTCTGGCACGGGTGAAAATTACCGGCAAATTTGCACATACCCGTGTTTCACACGAACGATCTTGTATCTAGCGTTACTTTATTTCTAATGCCCGTCTAAGAACCATTCAAGTAAAAATAGATTGGCTAGATTTTAATTAAACTTATTTACCATACATGGCTCTCCTATGCAGCATTTTTTGTATAAGCCACGCGGTGCATTTTGATGCTTAGCTATAATTTTCTTAGGAATTCTTTATAATAAAGCAGATGTTGGGTGTGAAAAATGAAATATATCACTTTTATTGTGTTAAATATCATAAAAACATAAACATGTTAAATATAAACATGTAAACATAAACATGTTAACCATAAATTAATTTTTACTATTTGCGAAATGAGAGCTGTAAAAAAATAAGGAAAAAACAAGATACTGTTGTATGAACCGCAATGTTTGTGCGTACCATGCTTTATAGTACATCATACCAAACTCCTTTTTTAGCCATTCTTATGCTTGTAAGTATGATAATTTGATTTCAATCTTTTTAAATTCAAAGTAAACATGTAATCAAATCGTTTGCACTTTGTTTATACAATATTTTTTTATAAATTTTACTACCCCCCCCCCCCCCCCACACCCAACTAAAATTGCAAAAAATAATTTACACTATATCTATATATTCATTCTTCCAAGAAAACAAACAAAAAAAACCTGATCATTTTTTTCCAGTTTTACCGAAAAAATCTCGTGCTTTAAAGGGTTAAAAGAAATTTTTATTAAATTACATAGTCATTTCATTCCATTATACTTTAATTTCGATCATGTATGCTCACTTATAGAAGTCAGAAGAAATATGGAAATTTCAAAATCTTGATGAAAAACTTGCATTTGGTGAGAAAAAAAACTATTATAGATTTAAAAAACTAAATAACACCCTTTTATAGTTAGTCGAACAAAGTTGTAATTTAATCTTTTAGTCACCAAATCTGGAAATGGGATCTGAAACTAGACGCCAGATGCTGGTTGTTATCTGAAAAGGGAAAATCATTAATCCGGATGATCCTGATCAGAGCAATGGAACAAAATTATTAAATTATTGTATTGTCATCGGTCCTGGACAAGTGAGCAAAATTTCGAATTAATCTGACCTTTCAAAGGGGGGAAGGGGGAAATAGAGTTCAAAAATTCCGTTACATACAAATGAAGCTTATAAAAGGGTGTTAAAAATTGTATTCTCTTTTTTCCCCTAAATTTAAATTTCCAAGCACTCTCATTACAAGTAGTTTTGTAAAGCATTTTTATGATAAAATTAAAATATATTATATTAGAATGCAAAAAAAAATTAACCTCATCAAAATTTATTAAAATAAGAATTAAGGGCTAAAATATTCTTGTTTTGTGCTTTTATGTGCAGAGGTTTTTCGTATTGTCCAAGACATGGGGAGAGAATATCCCATGCAAAAAATTTTCTTGCACTCGAAATGATTCTTTTTAGTGACCTTTAGACATGCAGCACAACATCCTTGTGCTAAAAGCATTAGGTTTCTGATTGCTTAAATCTATAAGATTTAGAGTTTTTTGCAAGTTCATATACAGAATGGATTTTTGGTTTCATACTAAGTGAAAACAAAGTTACTTTTACACGGAAATTAAGATATGATTCTTGTGTTTCTGTATCTGTACAAATGGGAATGTAAAATTTATCCTGCAGCAACAGATATATTCAGCGTATTGCTCAATACATTCCAATACCATTTATCACTTCTAAACAAAGGTCGATGTGATTCAAGAGAATCTCTAGCAAATAGACTCCTTCTATCTCTCATGCATTTTATAGAAATCTGGCTGAGAAACATCAATTTTCTTTTATTGAGTTCACACAAAAAAATCTTTCAGTTTTAGTCGCAGGCTGATGTGTGTGTGTGTGTTCCTCATGTATATCTTATACAGTTACAACAGTTTCATCAATCCAATGGCTAATATACACTTGTTTGTCACTTCATAATCGGTTAAGAGCAGTCAGTAGGCTGAAAATCTTCAGGTTATCGATTTTGATATTTTCCTATTTCTAAAATCTCCAATTACATGACCTTGCCAGTGATATAATATATATGCTAATTTATGAATGAGAAGTATGTCAAAATGACTTTTAAAAAATAATCAGCTGTTTTGCCACGCCCCTTTTGACAGATAATAGTGCAAATATTAGCCTTTTAGATCTGGGAAGCAGTTGAAAAGCCAGTATATTTTTTCATTTAATTATACACAATTAACTGTAGATTAACTGTATGATAACTGCCAGTTTAACTGTTAGCTTGTTTACCTACTTCTGGAGGGAAATTTCTGAATTTCATGAAATCATTGTAATTTTCATTTGAAATTTAGAACTTTGTAGTTGTTTTGAGTTTTATTGGAAAAAGTCTTTCCTTCAAAATTTTGCAATTATTATAAAAAGATAATAGTTTTAAATCCTTCAAAACTTGTTTGTAGGACCTCTAATAAAAACGTGGACAAAGTTATTTCAAAAATGATAGTAAAAATATTGTTTCTGAAAAAGAGAAAATGGAGAAATGACATCATTTTATGGTGTACTTATTGCAACCAACATATTCTGGAAAATGGTTATTTTAATACTGAAAATGTATGAACCTACTTCTTCATTAAAAGAATAAAAAAAATAATAAAATTATCAACCAACACTAAGAAAATTGATGGGGAAGCAAGAATATTTTAAAATTTCATTTCATTTTTGGATAATAACTCATGCCCCTCCCCCTTTTTTTTTCTAAAGGTGAGAATTTGTCCAAAAATTACTTTTGGACAAATTTCTTTTTTCTAAAATTTATATTTTTAAAAAATTGTGTAAATTTACTCTATGCATGTACGCTATGTTCCTTATATACAGGGTGTCCAGTTTTAATGTGACCCAATAGCTAATTCCCGAACCGTTCGGTTTAGATATGCACTTCCAATTTGAAAAATGTTTTAAAACTGGTAAAGAATAATTTTACGTGCTTTTCTAACCAAAAAACCCATTCAGAAAAAAATTACAAAAATTAATTTCTTATACTGTAATCCTGTCCCCAGGTCCTATCACTTATATTTTGAAAAAGATGCAGTGCACAAAAACAAAGTAAACACAAAAAGTTTCATTTTATTACGATAAAAACTGGCCGAGTTATGGAACTTTAAAAAACACATATTTTATCCATTTTCTCGACCATTTTCAAGAAGCTAGTAAGGGGTCGTCTCCAAAGTGAAATTAGTTGGAACTCTGCCAGGAAACTTTCGCTCTCGCACGTCACTTTTATGTAAATCAATTTTAAATTTAAAAGCATACGTTAATAATACAATAATTGAGTACTTAAGAAATAAAATTTATTCTGTGCACGTATAAAACATAGAAAAATAAAATATTTCGGACGAAGAAAACATTTTAAAATCAGTTCCAAGAAATAGACTTATATGCTGCGGCTTCAGACTGATTTGTTGAGTTTTTGCTGATCATGACGAACGTTAAAAATCTGTTGTGTAGTCGCTTGCAACTGCATACAGTTGTATTCTAATATTATGAGTTCTAGTACGGGCGAACGAGATGTATACAAATGAAGAATACTGCGAAATGGTACTGTTTTATGGGCAGTGTAATTGAAATAAGAGAGAGGCGGCAAGACTTTATGCCATTAAATTTCCCACTCGAAGACATCCATCTTATTGTACAATTGTCCGTGCTGTTCAACGCTTGTATAAAACTGGGAGTTGCAATAGACGTATTCCCTGTCTCGCGCATTCACCATTATTTAAGTTAATTTGGTCATTCTTATGTAATAAAGCCCCTGATTCATGATTGGCACATCATTCCACATTATGCTATAATTTGAACTTCAAATCCTGTATTATTTTGCTGCTATTTGTTAAAACAAGCTGTTTTAATCTCTTCGGTACAAGTTATATTTCTTTAATTTAACTTTTATTGTTTGCCATACAGCAGTACAAATTGTCAATCTATGATGTTTACTGCGATGTTTCAATATTACTATGACGTTTTTCTTTTGCACTTTCTGTAGATAGTGAATTACTGTTCTCTAAACTCAATTTATATTCGACCCCCTTTTCTGAGCAATTCAGATGCTTCAATTTTATGCAGGCATAACTCGGTCAATTTTTATTGTAATAAAATGAAACTTTTTGTGTTTACTTTGTTTTTGTGTATTGCATCTTTTCCTAAATATAAATAATAGGACCTAGGGACCATATAAAAATTAAATTTTTGTAAATTTTTTCTAGATGGGTTTTTTGGTTCGAAAAACACGTAAAAACATTCTTTACCTTTTTTAAAAGATTTTTCAGATTGGAAGTGTATATCTAAGCCGAACGGTTCGGGAATTAGCTATTGGGTCACATTAAGGCTGAACACGCTGTATAATTGTGTATACTGAAGTGACATTTTTGAAATATTCTTAAAACATAACAAAAAAAATGACAATTTTCAACAAATTTATAATGATGCTCGGTGAACTAAAATTTGTCTTTTTATAAAAACTAATTAAAAAAATTTAAAAAATTCACTCCAGCATAAATATAAATCTCTAATTAATATACATTCAAAATCTTGAGTCTTTATGTTTAATAGTTTCTGAGAAAAAGGCATCAGATGATACATCAAATGTGATGTTTATTGCCTTAGCGAGAACTTTGTTACGTACTGAAAAATACATAAACTTCATGTTTAAAAACACAAAAACAGTTTTATTGTAGCTGTTTCAGAAATCAATTGTCCAGTTTGGAGTAACTTTTAAAGTTTAAAACTTAGAAATTGTCTGCAGCAACAAAACCTAATGAAAACTTTACAAAAACCCAATGAAAACTTTCGAAAGGTCGTAAAATCAGGTATAACGAAAAAGTAACCACAAGATCACACCAAACTATATTGATACATTTTTATATATTATATTTATGATAATTCATTGTCGACTTGGATATTTGCTATGTATGAAAGCTAAAAATTTCACAGATTGATACAGAATTTGAGAAATTGATGTAAATCTACAAAATATCTTGTTAGCTAAAAACTGAAAAATGCTATGTATTATTTTCTGGGATATTTAATACTTTTTTGTTTCCTATTTTATTGAAAACACATTGAAAAGATGCTGATTTTTAATAAAATGGGACAAATGTATGTTGTAATTCATAATTTTTGTGAATTCCCCTAATGTTATTTTTAAAACTACATGTTCCTTTTTCTCAGAATTTACTGAATAAATGCACCTGCAACTTTCACTGTATGTTCCTGATATGTAACTATATGTACTGAAGTGAGATTTTGAAAACACTCCCTAAATATTTGATTATAGACCAGATAATGTGACAAAAAATGACAATTTTTTAAAAATTCACAGTGATGCTACGTAAAAGTATGTTTTGAAAAAACTAAAAAGTTTATTTGAAAGATTTCACTTCAGTATAAATATAGATGTTTATTTATTGTACAAACAAGTTTTTGAGCTTTAGTTTTCAAAAAGTTGCTCCATAAAAGGTACATAGATATCTGATACGTGATTTTTTTTGTCGTTGCATGTAAAGCTTTTATATACATAAAAATACATAAATTTCATGTTTAAAAGAATAAAAAAAAGTATTATTTTTACTGTTTCAAAAATCATTTGACCAAATTTAGAAAAACTTTTGAGATCTGATACTTTTAGAATGACTGTATGTATGTAAATATACAAAACATTAATGAAAACTTTCGAAATGTCGCATAATCACATATTCCAAAATCCTTACTTCCACATTTTGATACATTATTACAAGGCAAAGTCATTCATGGTGTTTTATTCTCAACGTTGATGTTTGTCATTCATCATACATAAAACTTCTTCTAAAATTGATACAGTTTTGAGAAAACTAATATAAATAGTACAAAACATCTCGTTAAACGAAAACTGAAAAATGCTATGTATGTATTTTCTAAACAATTTAAGTAAAATAGGAAACAAAAAAGTCTTAAAATAAATATAAGATAAGCTAATGTGTAATAAAATGGAACAAATACATGTTGCAATTCATAATTTTTGTGATGAAGTGACATTTCATACTAAAAATGCACTTTTCTCAAAATCATAAACTTCAAACTGCGTGTTCCTTTTTCTCAGAAACTAATCAAAGGGTGCTCATGCAAATTTCAGTGAACATAACTGATATGTAACTATATATACTGAAGTGAGGTTTTTTTAATATTCCAAAAATGTTTTTGTAAAGGTCAGTTATCGTGAAAAAATATGACAATTTTCAAAAAATTCATAGTGGTACTTTTACGTTGAATGATTTTGAAAAAACTTAACAATATATTTAAAAATCTTACTTCAGTAAAAATATTAAAGTATAATTAATATACAGACAAAATTTGAAATTTTTATATTTAACAGTTTCTGAGAAAAAGGTACATAAAATAGCTCAATTTAACTTTAACGGTATAGGGGGTACCGACTAATCTTAATGAAATATTTCCTCTTTATCTATGTTATTAGAAATTTCACCTCAAAAACAGCTGCTAAAAAAATAATTTAAAATATATCATCATTCACATCTTCCCTGAATCAAACATCCACTTTTTTCTAGAAGCATATGACAAATATCAAAATAATCTTCATCGTCTGATAATATATAAAAATAATCCGACAGTCTGAAATAGTTTTGAATGAAACATCTGATCAGCGTTATGTATCTTCACTGACTGAAGAAACATGCAGAGACCGGGAAAAGAAAAAAAACCTTTATTATGTGATTCTCCAATATAAGAACCTCTCCAAATAAGTTACAAGCAACGTCTTTCTATCGACAAACGCATATGCTTTTCTGCGTCGGTTATCCACTTCAGATCCGTCGGGAATGTTTCAGAGAGGAGAGAGGATATGTGAATGTGAATATAGGGATGGATGCGTATATAGGGAAGTTGAGAAATATATCAAGAGTCGCGTAAACATTTTTTTCGACATTCACTAGTAATCTTAGCATTCAGAACATTTTTCTCCGATTTTTCCGTCTACTGTTATCTAACTAACGTTATCATGTTAAAAACGATTGCTCTGCACATCAATGCTCCGTTTATGGAATATCCAAACTATTTATAAAATAGTAAAAAAATTATTATTTTTATAAGATGAGATATGGCCTATTCATTACCAATTAAACGAAAAAATTTTATTACTCTCATTAGTAAAATTTTTAAATATGTAATGAAATTTTGAATTTTATGTGAATTTTTTAATTTCCCTCGACAAAAAGTTTCAAAAAAACTCAATTTCTGATATTTTTCATTAAAGCACTATTTAGTTTAACAACATTTCCTTCTTACTAAAAAACGAATCGATATTTTTATAGACAATACGAATAAAATTTTATTTCAGAAAAACCTTAAAATGATGTTTCACTTAAATGGAGCATTGAAGTCGGGAGGTTAATTAAACTCAAAGAAAACTTTTTAAAAAACAAGAAATTAAATATATTTTTACACCAAGTTATTCAAGAATAATTTTATAAATAAAAGTGTGAGTGACATTGCTTTGTATGATTTACAGTTCTTTTTTACAATGTCAATAATTTTAAATTGCTTGCAACTCTCGAGAATTTTGTTCGTCATTGAGCCCCATTTTTTAATATTTTTGACAATATTAAACGTTTGTTTAAAGTGCATATGTATATCATGTTTTTCAAATCTTTCTAGATAAATTGAATGTTTTTAACTTGAATAACTGTCTATTTTTTGTGAAGTATTCCCAAATAGTTATTCACATTTAATTAAAATACTTCACAAAAGAATAACTTCGTTTATCATAGCAAATGAAAATGAAAAAGGATAAAACGAAAAAGAATTTTATAAATACAGTAATTTTAATAAATAAATGCACTTTATAAAATGATTCTAGTCTTGAATACCAATAAAAAAGTATTTATATTATATTCCATGGCATCAGCTTACGCATTTCTCTTTCTACCGTTAATATTTTTTATTTTCTATTTTTATTACATTTCTTTTACACTAAAACGTTCTTATTTTTGTGGATTAGAAAGTAAATGCTCCTTTTTTCATCCAAAAGCAACTTGTTGATTTAATTTGATAAATATCGATTCAATGAAACCCTTTTTAGAAATATATAAACAAGAAACTTTTTTTCCCATGAACATACAACTGTTGGTTGCATTATAATGGTTTTAAGAGAATGCACTAAATCAATTTATGAATTTCAATAAAAAAAAGTGGCTGCTTTGGTCGTAAACCTTTTAGACTAGAAGGCTTATAAGAATAATTCGTTGGGCAAAACAACAATACATAAGCCCTTTACTGGTAATTCCACCATACTGTGGTCTCCTAATTCTATTATATATATAAAGAACGCAACTATAGAGGAACAGCCGTAACCGAATTAGAGAGGGGAACTTCTTTCCATTTTACTCTTAGACTTGAACTGGAGTTACAATTTTTATGTTATGCATTTCGTAGACTTTTCATCTGGGAAATTTCTTGGTTAGGACTTTTCGATGCTTTGATAATACTTTTGTTTCTTATAATATTTCACAGTGTTAGGTGATTATTGAATTTATTAGAATTGTGATTATTAAAAGGAGAAATTCTAAAAAAATACTAAATATCTGCCATTATTCTTCTAAGCGTTGCACCATTCATTTAAAACCTTAAGAATCTTAGCGATTGTAATTTGATCATTTGATGGTTTCTATAATCATTTTCTATTTTATTCAAATATTGAAACTTTTCAAATTAAGGAAGCTGATATGGGTAAAAGCGTGAATCAAAAATTTACATTAAGACAAATCAATGTTTTTTAATAGTTAAGAACTAAATTACTAATTTTTAAAACGAAACATGAATTTATTTTCTTACCCATCACATTTATTTTTCCATGCAAGGATTTTAAAAAGTGTTCTTAAGTCTGAAAGGAAAGCAATTGGTACTTTATTGTGATAAGATTGCATTTTAAAAAATCAGAAAAACATATGTTTAAACTCCGATAGATTTTAATTAATACGTGTACTAATACCAAATGTCCCCCATATAGGGATTTCAATACCGGTATACCGGGATATCGAATACTGGTATTTTGAGTCATTTGTACAATTTTGTAATACCGGTATTTACAAGTTTAAATACCGTTTTTTTTTTTTTTGGTATTTACTAGAAACAGAACATAGGTTAATATTAGCTTCTAAGACGTATTGGAGCAGTTTACTCCTAATTATGGAACGATATTTGAAACTGAAAAAAATTCATTCCAAAAAGCAATGTTCGACTTAAACCTGCAAATTAATTTTTCCGATAGTGACTTCGACTTAATATCCAAAATTTTATCAAATCTACTTCCAATAAAACTGGCTAGGCATTATGTCGGAGAGATTCTAATTTATTGACACTAATGAAACAATACATTTCATGTTGCAGTCACTGAAAGAACAGCACATATCACTATCTAAAGAATTATATATAACATTGAAAAATCACACAGAATAAAGGCATACCGAAATAGAAATAGGCTTACAGTATTCTATAATTATAATGATTTTAAAAATGAAAATGAAGAATAAGAAAACAGACTTACCAACTCAAATCTGATCAAGTTTATAGTAAATTATTTTTTAAATTTTTACGCACAAACCTATCGACATTCAGAAGAATTCGATACAGTTATCGACGATGATGATGACACTAATGTAGTTAGTGAAAAGGAATTGTCTCTTGAACAAAAATTAGAATGAGCGAAACAAAAAAAAATTTTCAACAAACCTATATACAACACAGAAATCAGCTATACCCCAAAAAATCCGAAGAGAAATCGATTTATTCGAATATGAAGGATTTAGATATAAATACTTGGAAAAAGTATATCACGCATTGCTAACAGTACCACCAACTAGCGTGGATGCCAAACGAGCATTTTCGACAGCTGGTAATTTTTGCATAGAATTACATTCCAGGCTTAATGATAGTACAATTAATGCATTAAGTTTTTAAGATCTTTTTTTCAAAAATTTGTAATAGTACCATAGACTAAATAGTAATATATTTACATTTTTGTGATTTAAATAAAAAGATGTTCTTTTACCTTTTTTTTTGTGATTCTTTATATACTGTTATAATTTATAAGTTACAAATTATTTTTTGTGATATTTACACTCTCTAATAACTCGCAAATAAAACAAAGAAACACCTGTGTGGTGTTTTCTTTCTTTTTTAAAAATTTCTACTACCGGTGTTAAAACCAGTATCCCGGTATTAAGATCTAAAAAATACCGAATACCAGTATTGAACTTTGGTCCGATATTGCAATCTTTATCCATATATTAATAAAAAATATTTTTAATCCTATAATGCCATTTGTTCGGCAACATAATACCAAAAAAGAAACAAAATGTTTGAGTGAAATGTATAAATTAAAGGAGTAAGTGAAAGTTCATCTAGACCATTGAATCCCAAAGTGGTCTATATCAACCCCTAAGGGACAACGATGACCTGCAAGGAGTCCATGTCAACGAGAGAGAAAATTAGGGGTCCATGAGGCGTAAAAGGGGCTACGACAGTGGCTTTCATTTAAGCAGGTAGTGATTTAAATTTTGATTTTCAATTAATGGGATAAATCCACATACGCACAGATGTAACTTATTTAGTTACACAATGCTCAATTATAATATAAAACACATTTACTATCTACACTATTAAAATTCGAGAGTAAACAAACGTCTCTATGTGAGGCTGTCTTCTCAAAAATCGCTGAACTCAGAAGTGAACCGCAAATGGTCTGTGAGACAAAATAGCTTGAGACCTCTGGTCTAGGTGCTACGCCAACTTAAAAGATACGTATTTCGAGGTACTTTTGTTGTTTAGAGAGTAACTTTTGTGTCGTTATTACCGAGACAACATATCTTATATGAGCTAAGTTTGAATTCAAATATCAGCAATTGCGTAATATGTATAAAAAATAGAAGAATTTCAGAATAAAAATAAGATAAAAAGACTTTTTATTCGTGTTGCCATTATAGAGCTGAAAAAAAATTATTCGTTAAAATCTTCAACAAAAAAATTCGTAAATCAACACTTTCATGAGCATAAAAATACGGATGGTTGCCCTAACTCGAAAAAAAAACAACTTGACGTAAAGTAAATGTACCGATTACATGAAAAAAAAATACTTTTTGTCAAGAATATTACTTGTTTAAATCTAATTTAGAAAATTATATGTAAACAAAATCAAACATGAGGCATCTCGTAAATTGTATTATAAAATGATTAACTGAAAATAGCTTAGGAATATTGAAATCAATGACCTTTTAGAATTGTATATCTTTTAAATACGATGTGTACACAACAGCTCCATCTTTCACTCATACAACATTACTGTTAACAAAATTTAATTCCTTAAGTCCCAATAATATATGTACATTATGCGATTGCTTATAATATGGAAATGTTTTAGTACTATTTTTGTGCAAATAGTTTTTACTATTCTGTAATACGTTTGTAAAAATAAGTACGAGCGTATAAAGAGGCAGCCGAATTTATAACAAATATATCTAATTATATGTAATTTAACCATTTAGTAAAATAAATTCAATAAATTATGCTGTAAAATGTAGACTCATTTTGTGAAATACACTCATGTCCATAAATTAAGGATAATTCAGAATCACACAGAAATTGAACTCTAAAATAAAAATTTCATCTGTAGAATTATCACACACATCTTGAAGAAGAATATGCAAATTACAGGAAACCACCAGATGGCGCTGATAGTACGTCACAATGACGAGAGTGTAAGAGAGGGGTATATAAGGAATGGTGGCAAAGAAGTAAAATTGTTCACTAGCCCTTTAAAAGCCTTTCAGTGCAATAACCGCATAGTTATGGCACAAAGGAAGCATTTGGATGATTTTTTATGTGGTAGAGTTACCGGACGACTGGAATGTGGACATACCCAGCTGGAAGTGACCGAGGAACTTGGAATCGCCCAGAGTGTCATCTCCAGACTTCGGCAACGATTCCAAGATGATAGTAATGTGAGTAGATGTTACAGCACAGGTCGCCCCCGAGTTACAACGCCGAATGAGGACCGGTATTTGGCAGTTACTGCCAAAAGAAACAGACGGAGCACAGCATCAGACCGGTCTCGTCAGCTCTCTTCAGCTACTGGTACGACAGTTTCAAGGCAGACCGTGTACAGACGCTTAGGGTACATTGGTCTATATGCTCGTAGGCCTGTCAGATGTGTTCCCCTTACCGCAACTCACTGTCGCCTGGGATTAACCTGGAGTAGAGAGCATGCATTGTGGACACCGCAACAGTGGTCTTGTGTGATGTTTTCCGACGAGTCCAGGTTTAGTTTGCAGTCTTATTCTCACCGGACTTTCATATGGAGAGCGCAAGATACCCGTTACCACCAAGAGAAAACTATTAAGCGACACCGTTACGGTGGTGCAGGATGGCTCGTTTGGGGAGGAATTATTCTTGGTTCCAGAACTGACCTGCATGTTCAGAGTGTAACGATGACAGGCCACATCTATCGGGATGTCATTCTGGAACAACATGTACGTTTGTTTTGGGGCGCCATGGGTGCTGAATTTCTGTTTATGGATGACAACGCCCGTCCTCACCGTGCAAACATTGTAGACGAATGCCTTCAATCGGAGGATATCACCCGTATGGATTGGCCAGCATACTCACCGGACTTGAATCCAATAGAGCATTTGTGGGATATGCTTGGCCGACGAATTGCAGCCCGTCAACCCCCTCCCACCTGTCTACCGGAACTTCGGAGGGCATGGCTTGATGAGTGGTGTAATATTCCCCAAGATCAGATTGATAATTTGATACTCAACATGCGTAGGCGTTGTAAGGCCTGTATTGCATCGTCCGAGAGACATACTCCGTATTAACCATCATACTAACCGTGTTATACTGTTTTTTGTAAATAGGTTCTTTTTTGAAATTTACTCCAGGGAGTAAAAATCGCAATTTTTATTAATTATGTCAAACATATAGCATCTTTTTTGCTCTTTACCTTTTGTTTAATAAATAGACTTTACAAATGTCAAATTTGTTTTGCTTCTGTCTCTTTCTTTGCCTGAACTTCATTATCCTTAATTTATGGACATGAGTGTATATGGCTTATTTTTTTCGTGTGATTATAAAATGTCATACAAAAAAAATGTTTCTTATACAAAAGCATCCATGCTTTTATTTCAGTAGGAATTCCATTCTTAAGATTCCTTTGATTTTCACTTCTTAGGATGTTATATATTGATCACTAATTATAAAAATAAATATTAGACGGTTTCTGTGACTTTCTTGAAAATACAAACTTACTTTTTGACTTTCGTTATAATATTCAAAACTGCACAACAGGCAATTAAAGAATTCCTTTCTTAAAATCTTATTCAACAATATTTTTGATTCCCTTTTATAACATTTCAATAAGTTGCTTCTGTTATTTAAAATTTTCTTCAACAAACTTTAAAAAATATTTAAGAAGTTTTCTTTTTTAAAAATGATCAGTTTTAAACTTGCTGTAATATGTATCTCAAATAACTAGATGCATGTTGCATTTTAATAGATATTTTTGACAAAGAGAATTTTTTAATGTGGTTTCATTTCCTCCTGTGTAACCAAATTTACTATTTTCTAATACATTCTTTGCGAGATATACTTTTTGAAAATATCGTATATTAAATATACATTACATCTGAGTAATAATGTTGCATGTGGTTGGATGGGTGAGTGTGTGTTTAAGAATTATTAAATGATAATTCTACTTTTCACTTAATCTTTGTTTTTCTGCCTTACATATTCGTATATAAAGTTCAACAACTAGTTTTTTTGTGTATGTGAGTAAGAATTATATATTAAATAATAACTTTACTAAAATCTCCGTCTCACTTAATCTTCGCTTTCCTACCTTACATGTTCGTATATAAAGTTCATCAGTTAGTTTTTTCTTTGCAAGGCTCACCCTTGAAATTCCAATCGTATTTAATTTTCGTTTATGGTAGTAGCTCGCAACTCAATCTAACAATCGTGCGACATAATTAAAAGTGACACTTAGTGGAATAAAAACGAAACTCTAACAAAAAATAACAGAAATACGAATCACGATATCACCGATATCTTTCTGAATTCCCTGATATTCAACTGAATTTTTTTATACATATTTTACCCGTATTATTGGCTACAAAATTATGGAAACAATATAGTTGAGTGAGTGTAAAGGAAAAAGTGATAAATCAATGTAGACTTAATTTAACAAAAAACGCTGAAAAAAGTTTGGCTAACATTGACCCTTTGAATTTCTTGTGATCATGCAACATCTAGCATCCTCTCTATTCTCATGCAGGCTTTTGTAAACCCTTTGAAAATCTTTTTTTATATTTTATTACGTTCTGCATCATTTCACTACCATTTTTTCCCCTTTTCTCGCATAACAATCATCTGGATCGTACATTTTTCACTAACCCAAACAAAACCTGGAGGCATTCATTTAACCTAAACGCACAAAGTTAAACTATTTCCTACGCCAGACTATATGACTAGTAAAAATAATAAATTGCGTCTTTTTCTGCTTCGATGGATGCATCGAGTTTCTGGAAATAGGGGTAACTTATAAAAAATGCAAAATATCGTATATATTACTTTATTCCTAAGTTCTTGGACATTATTGTATTTCAACTTTTGCATTGGTTGGGGTTTTAGTTTAAACTTTGGAGTGTTATTTAGATGACTTAAGTTGGAAAACAGTTTTTCAAGACGAAATGCAGTTATTTTAGATCTTTTATCTCATTTTTCTTTCAGATCAGTATGATTTTCACTCATTCAAGGTAGCTGGCTCTATAGCTAAGTTTCAAAATACCATCGTTACAAATTTATCTCTTTTTGATCCTCATCCAAATTTGCAACGGTTATTTTAGTTGCACATTGTTAACACAACTATCATTTTTTATTTACAAAAATGATGGAACTATATAGTTAAGTAGGCTTAACATATGTTTTGGGTCTAAACCAGGACATATTTTTCAAATTACTTAAAATTCTTGGTATTTTACTGAAGCATTAAACTTTATTAATTTGTTTGTACTTATCATAAAACGTGTCTTTTTCAGAACGGTTGGTTTGTTATAATTTTATCATAAAATTCACAACAAGAAAGTTCTGAATTAATTTTAACTATTAAGGATGCTTAACAGAAGATACTGAAAGGCTGTCTCGTTTTTTCAAATTAAATGTTTCTCAGAATTGAAAAATTCTCTCAACTGGAGAAAACATCTCAGACAAATGTATCGCAAATTCAACCATTTTAGGGATATTGCATCATGAAATATAAGTCTTTTAATGCACTTTATTTTTTTCCATTTCTCTTCAATATCATCTGGTACTTTTTCAGAACTTGAACCATAAACCTACCCTTTAGTTTTGAGTTACTTGGTTCTACAAATTAAGCACATCAATACTCATGGAATTTGAAATATTTTTATTAATAGTTTTTGCATTCTCTTGTCATGTGTTTCCAATGTCGTGTATTGCCAAATGACTAAATATAAACTTGTGGCTAGACCAGTAGTCCCATTCTACTTCAAAATTGACGTCATCCCTTGCTCTAAGGTAAGCTGAGAGATGCAGGACCGTGTGAAAAGGTTTTAAAGCATGCATTGTCAAACATATAGATCTTTAAAAAAACTTTTAGAATTTTATAAAAACCTCATCAGTCATAAAACACTCAAAATCACGGACATTTTTACAACCCATGACATTACTCTGGACAGCTCTCAAAAACTAGAACTGTCCTGGTTAATCTCGGATATACGGTAAGTATATATATAAGGAACAGATTTCAGCTGTTAACTCAATTTTTGAAAACTTATCTCTTATCTCCTTTTTGATTTTCACATGTTCAGTCATGTCTTTTATGCATATGCAATAAAAAAAGAAGATTCGTATCTCTTGGGAAATATTCAAGATCCTCCCTTCAAATTTAACAGTATGGTGTTTTTCTAATACATTTTCAATATTTCTATCAGTTTTGTAAACTTTGATAGCAAATTCTACACATAAAAAAAACATCATAAAAGTTTCGAAATTTTTACGGAAATTATACTTTTTTAAATGTAAGTGCTGGTTAACAAAAAAAGTAAGTGAAAATATTGTAAATAGCTAATTAAATACAGTCAGACCTCTGTTTTACGAACCTTTATACTACTAATTTCTCTCTATTTTGTTAACTTTTTCCTGGAGCCAAGAACACATTTTACGATTTTTTTTGTGAAAAAACCCTCCAAATAGCGAGATACATTTTCTATTTAATGAAAACTTTTTATTTTCTATTTAATGACTCTTGTGATTTGATTATTTTCTCCTTATTTTTAAAATATTTCTCTACCTTCGTATAATAAAATGATAAAATCATTTGAAGCAATTTGCCGTGGATTATAGCGTAGAAAAAATAAGCTTGGAGAGTTTTTTGGTGCATTACAAAGATACGAGGCACATTATGAGAGAAAAGATTTTTTTCAAACAAAAAAAACTCAAAATTAGCAGACTTTAACCAGTAATTAAATTTAAGGAGGCAAGTGTGGTACTGTAAGCTTAAAATAACTGTTTATAAAAAAATTATGTTTAAAATTATTCGTAGGTTTAAAGGTTAAAATATAGTGTATTCCCGAACAATGTTTTCCCCCTTGTTTTCCTCCTAGATTTCTTTTTGATAGTTAAGATATAGAAAATAAATAGATATTTATTTACAAAAAAAAGAAGTGAATAAATGCTAGTTTAATAATATAGAGTGTATATGTATTTAAAATTTGTTTTAGGAAATTTAAAATTACATTTTGAAAGATGAAACTCTATTTAACGAATTTTCCACATAACAAACTTTTCCTAGATGAAGCGACTTCGTTAAATAGAGGTCCGACTGTATTTTATAGAATCATTTCAAGATTTTTATGATGCAGTGTAATTAAATATATTTTTTTCTCTTTCACTGCAGTCTCTAACCAAAAGAAAACAATGCAAATTCTAATATTTCGTCGAACACCTTTGATACGAATCACAGCATCCTTGTTAAAGACTACAACCCAGAAGTGGTAAAGCCAACTTGGGTTAAATAGAAGACTGCCTTCCAGGTACTGTTTCCTTAAATTAAGTTGATGTTTAGAGTGTTAAACTAATAGTGCTGTCATTAAATACGTAAGCTCTGTGTGTAAAGTAATATTAAAGGAAAAGCCGCGCAGTATTGAACATATTTTCCCCAAACGCGAATCTTGTCTCTCTCGCGCTCTATTTCTTAATTGAATTATCTTATTCATAGTGTTATTTGTGAGTGGTTTATAGTGATAAATAAAATAATTGAAATTCCACCTGTCATATTACCATTTAGTTCTTTCCACGCCTTTAGCTGGGTCACAGGGTAGAAGGGATTTAAACACATTCACCGGGGTCTTGAATTGATGAAGGAAGACTCGTATTAACCTTCAATGTTCTCAAAGGGACTGAAGTCAAAAAGTTGTGGAGTTCAAACCAAGTAGGAAAGCCTTCCTGGTCTTGGAACCAATTTTATTTAATGCGAGCTCGAGGATCTTAACATGCCATTACCTTCAAAAATGCCATAGACTTCAGAAAAAAAGTAATCTGCTGAAATATTAAGATGATGCTCAATGAACTTATATATACTTACATACATTGAAGATATTTATAAGTTGCAGAGTCAATTTTTTGAGAATTAAACTTAACTAATTGTTTTTTGAACTTCGGCTACGATCATTTAGAATCAATTTTAGATCACACACTTTCCTCGAAGAAGTTAGTTCTCATTCCCATATTTTAAAATTTAAAAAATAAGCTGGACAATGTGCAAACTACACACACACAGTGCCAGTCCATTTCAGCAATCTTCTTAGTTTCTAACCTTAATGCTGTCTAATAATTTACCCCTTCTTTCTTCTAGATACTACCTTTTCGCAACCACACATAAAACTCTTTCCACCATTGTTATCTTGAAGTGATAAATTTCACGCTGCTGACATAATAACTTATGCAAAGTGCAAATTGTTAACATTTCATTCAAAAATTTGAGTTTAAGCATTCTCTTTAAATTTTTTTCAAGTTATGAAAACTTTCGTCACATATATTACTGTAGAATTTCGAAGAAATGTCTACACACACACAATTCAAAGCATTTGCGACTTTTGGTTGCGTGTTTGTTTAATAGGCCATTAAACACATTAAGGTGTGATAAATCTCTCATTAATGCCTCAGTTGCACATATTTTTACAAAGAAGATTTTTTTTAAAAAAGGACAGAAAAATTATAAAGAGATGAACAAATTTAATTGTTTAGAATGTGAATTGAACATATATATATGTATATATATATGAGTATATGTTTCTTTAAAATGTGGAATCGTTATTTCATAGAATAACTAGGTATTTCATAAAATAACTGGATGTCAGTTAAAGTATATAAAAGTATTGAATTCTACGATTTATATAACTAGGTATTTTATAGAATCACGATTACTTGATCGTTAAAGTATGAAATACGGCACTCGAAAGTTCTTTGAACCGGTACTAACTGCTTTGGGAAGGTTTTTCCATTTAGGAACTATAAAAATGTCCAATAAAAAAACAATTATGAGTTCAGTGTTCATTATATCAGTTCAATATATGTCAGAGAGAATTAACTTCTGTTGAAGAAGTTCCAAATATTGACACAACGCTTCGATCTATTGCAACAGCTCAAAGCTGTGGTACTGGGCAAGAATATAAAAAGTGCCCGTATAAAAAAATGTGTAATAGTAAAAAATGTTTCAAAAATAATAAGCAGTGCAATCCAAAGTGTCATCACAGCAATCCTTGCTCTAATAAATAATGGAATGTAAAATAAAGGAATCTCATAAAATTTAAATAAACATTCTCTTACATGTGTTTGTTTTAAAAAGTTTGCACAATGTTTTTATGAAGAAACAGTTTTTCTTACCAGCATGTATTATTGTTGATAATATTTAAATATAATCTATTTTTACAACATATTCTTTTTTCCCTTTCTGCTTAACTCAGCAATATAAGTATTAATAAATTATACCATCTGTACTTTCCCTTATTATTAATCAATTATTCATCCGCAAAAGGAATAAAATGCATTTTTCAAGAGATTTTAGCTATTTATGATCAATTAATTTATAAAATAACTTTGAAGTTGTTTATTTTTCACTTTGACGGTCTATCCTTAGCTGTTTCATAAAATACCTAGTTATGAAATAACTGAATTATAGACATTAGCGGTAACACATATATATATATAAAAAACCGATAAAACGCAAAAGGGATGTGTGAGTATAATGAGAAAAAGCAGAGAGATTTTTTTCATGCATATATACCTCTTATACTTTTGCCTCAAAAACTTTACATGAAGTGTACAGTTTAAGAAAAACTTGTAAAACTTTCTTTTAAAAATTTTGCCATTATTTTTGAGGATGCACACATGAAATAAGATAATAATTCTAGCAGATCTATAAGATTCACAAGTACCTCTTAAAAACCAAGAATCAAAGTAATTGTATTTGAATGTCTATACATTTACAAATGCAAGTACAATAATTTAATCAAAATACCCCAAAATATGCTTCAAAATAGAAAAAATGAAAACATACAAAATTAAATTCAACATTTTTTCATTTATAAATATCGTCGAAGGAAAGCATGGAAGGGAAATTATAAACTTCGCTCAGTTCAGTACATAAATGGAACTTTTCGCTGCCAAATTATTTTATTTTTTCACATATTTTTCTGTTTTTTGCATCGATAATGGGATGTTATAGTTTGGACACAAGTGTAGATGAAAAAGAAAAAAAAGTTGCTTAAATTAGAGGATGCAAGCATATTAATTGGCTCATAACATTATTTGAAACAATTACAGAAAAAAATCTATTAAGGAACATGGAATAATTTTCTTGCCTTTTTAGAGGGACCTTTTAACTGTATTTTATGGTGTGCTTTGTAAAAAAATATATAAATGATAAAAGCTGGGAAAGGAAAAATTCCAGCAAACCTCATTTTGCGCTTGTCTGAATATTGTTTTCCCTCTTGTCAGGTACAAATACTAAAGAAGCATCCGTTGAAATAATGTGACAAAAACTTCAGCCAGACAAAATATACTATATTTATATATTCTTCTTTTTCCCTTCTTTTCGCTTTGAGACACGTAGAGTGTTGAATTTACGCACCGCAAATTCGCCATCCAAACTTCGTTAGATTCCTTTGCCCATGTTAGGAAAAACGAGAATGGCTAAAAATTCTAGAACAGGTCACATATCATAAACTATAACTAAAGTTAAGAAAATTTTTATGTTCTTTCCGTTCGGCTTTTACGGAAGGCACCACTCTGTTTATGGTCGTTGCCAGTATAAATGTAAACGGTGTTTCTTTTTATTTTTTTAACGTGGAGTTTTAGGACGCAGTTTCAATCAGCGACGGGTATTATATTTTGAGTCATAAAAATGTATCGTATAGTTAGTGGTGTTTTCCAACAGCCGTTAAGACTTTGATTAGTTTTTATTTTTCTCAGAATTAGGAAGGAGAAAATTAACTTTAAGATTAAATATTTCTCTAAATAATTTTAATACCCTAACCGATTTTTTTTAAATTTGGAGTGAATGTTATAATATCATATCAAAATATTACATACGTCAAAATTATTAAAACTTTCATTGTATTTATGTTAAGAAAGAAATATACTTGAGCAATTTAATCTCATATAATTATTATTTAATACAAATTGAATAGAAAACCTCTACGAATTTATTTTTCTTAGAAAATTAAATAAATTAACACATGCTTATTTATAAATGTATAAATTACATTAAAAATTTAATTCCATTTCTATAATTGTTTTTAAAAAATAAAAATGTAAATACCCACACACATGCCTTAAAAGTTAACTTCAATGACACGCATTTACTAAAATATTTTAACAACTGATGTAAAAAAAAAGAGTTTTACTTATGAACACTGTTCTTCGTCATTCGTCTATTAGCTCAAGTTCAAAAATGATTATTGAAGGGCATCATTTTAAATTACACTTTGAATATGTCATGAAGTGAAAATTCTGAGAATGCTAAAACTTGAAATAGTATGCATTAATCTATATGCTGTAATATATGTCTACGTGCTGGAGTTCTATTATGTCAATTCTTTATAGCAGATATGTCCGATACAAATTATAGCTACAAAATAGGATGAAAAAATAGTACCTATTTAGAAGAAATAATATTTACAATTAAATAAAAGGCCACATATTCCATTTGAAAGTGACCGAAGAAGATGAGAATTTAAAAAAGGAAGTTTAACTTTCGACAGTTAAAAGAACTAGCGAAACCTTTAATTGTATAATTTCGCTCAGGTAAGAGAAAGATTCAAAGAGTAATTTTTGGAGAACGGTGTCTAAAGATGTAACACATTTTGTATAAGCGAATAAAAGACGACGCACACTTTCGTTAGCATCTACTGTCTTGTTTATCTTGTCTGTTACGACAAAGATTCACGTTAAAAAGTCTTACACTTACTCTAAAAGTTCCAGTACCCACCCTCCAAAAAAATTAATAAACTAGAAAAGAAATTGGGTCAGAGTAGTGACCCTTGTCTGGGATATATGTCCCTCAGGTAATGTTGGATTGAGGCACAAAAGCCAACGACAAGACAAGTCGACATACGGAGAATTTAAGAATTAAATCTTCTGTAAATAGTGCATATTTTGAGAGTGTGTAATATTCAATAACAACCTTGATAACAGTTCATTATGCCACGACTTACGAAATTGTGTGAGCTTCTTCCACAAATCGCTTCACACACACACAAGACTCTCTTTCTTCTGTTTCCAATATTCAAAAACTGTATTTGCATATGGTATCTGTCTTTTAGATTGATTTCACAATGTCTTCAAATCAACACTGAGGAAGACAGAATGGACTAAATTCATGTGACATAACCTCACATGTCAGATGCCTTCATAGGTTTCCCGTCGAAGTTCACTGAAGTCTCACTTGCTGATTTAGCACGCACGTAAAAGCTTTAAACCACTGCTTCCCTTACACTATTCTCTGGACACTTCTTAGAAAGCTGTTTTGAACAAAGAAGACAACTGAAAAATGATCTATACTAGTTGTTTGTATTTTTACCAAACGAGCATCTTGTCGAAGGATTTTCAATATATGTAAGCCACCTCCACAGAAACCTAAGTATTCAAATGAAATATTCTTCATTTACTTTAAACTTCTAATTTAAGTTGTAGAGAAAACAAAAGAGGATAGAATGCAAAACAGCTGAAGAAAGTTTTATTCTCTAAAAATTAGCTTGCGAAGGGTTATTGTGATTACCTCTGAAAGTTAAGGTTTTGTTCACTTCAAATTCAAATTCTTCAGATCAAATTCACTGATTAAATACCAATTTACTTCATTAATAGAGTGATAATATTATGATCAATTTGATCCATTCTACACACAAAAAAAAATCTTAAGCCTTTGCTTTTTAACAATACGAATTTCTTCTTTTCCCGTGTTTTTCAACTATCACTTGTTGTTCAACGTGTGTTTGACCAGTACTGAGCCAAGCATTTAATTAGCTTTTACAATCATGGTGCTGAACAGTGAATTTAAACATGCTTTAAAACGTCAACCTTCTCTTAATTTACTCAGTATTTCTCTTGATAGAAAAACATAAAATTCTTCATAAAACAATAGAATCGAGAAATTATATAAATTAATGAGAGAGACAATTAAGACTTAAATCGAAAAATAAGGAACTTATTAGTTCAGAAAGTGTGAAATACTTTTAGAAATAAGGTTTAGAGAAAAGCAGAATAGCATAAACAAGTGCATAATTCATTAAGATCTTCAGACTGAATTTTATTCAAGATTGATTCGTTAAACATTAATGTAAAAATAATTTAGAATTAAAGAAAAACATTTGCATTTCTTAAATCTTAGTATTGGATAATATATAATTTAAATGATAATTAAAATGCCCTTATGTGCTAAAGAGAAACAAATTACTGTAAAATCCAGCGCATAAAACGCATCGCTGTATAACGCGCACCTTACTTTCAAGTAACAATGTTTAGCTTTTCGATGTATTTGTCGTAAAACACGCACCCCCTTTTTTACGAAGAAATCTAAATAGTACGTGCGCAATGCTGTTATGTTCTGAAGTCATTTATTCAAGGTATTATTCCAAACTTTAGAAAAAAATAATAGTGTACTTCTAGAACTACACCCCTTTAAGTTCATGGGGAATGTCATTTCTTTAAAAAAACAGTATTCCGATATTTGTAGGTCTATTTTTTCCCTCCTGAACTTTTTTTGTTTTTAAGGCTCTCATTTCTATACCCGGGGTATAACGCGCACCCGTAAGTTTCGATCTAGTTTTTTGTGTTAAAAGAGCGCATTACCCGCCGGATTTTAAGGTAGATTAATTTGTGTGAAACAGGTAAAGCTATCTATACTGTAAGAAAAGAACAATAATTTTTTTTAAAGAAATTCTTAAACACACACATAAAATATTTGTAACAAGCAGGGGATTTTTTTAAAAAAAGTTAAAGGAATGGTGTTTTAGAGACGTTTTAAGAAAAATCTGTAGAATTTCTCTTCTTTTTAAAATTATTATTTGATTTTCTAGAAACCATATTATCATTATGCTATTAATAATTTAGAATTATACCCCTGCAAAGAATTTTAATATGAATTTAACTACTTCGAAAAAAAACTTTAATAATTTAAAAATTAACTAAATCTTACTTATCATAAATAATGCAGTATAAGATATCACTATTAGTTTATACGTCAACATTAAAAAACTAATTGCCTTTAATTTTGTTAACATTGAAAAGGTCAACACTAAAAAAAATTCTGTTAACATTAATTTGTAAGTCAATAATAATTATTTTTGGCTGATAATAGTTATTTAAAAAAAGTGCTTAAGTGTACAATATTTTTTCCATCTAATTCTAATTTTGATATGCATGCAATATTTTTTTTATTACTGTTTTGGGAAGTTGAAATATTTTTGTTTCACTTAATTTTAATTTATCTCTTAATACTGATTTAAGTACTGATAATTAATCAAATTTCTATATTTGTAAAAACATTGTACAGTTTTACCTAACTTCATAATTTTAAACAGTTTAACACAATTCTATGAATAATAACAAATATTTAGATTCAATTTTGTTTCATATTCGATATAGTAATGTTACAGTTCATAGTGGTGGCATCCCTTCAGCACGTGATACTTGATTCGTGATATGGACTGGAATTTTTAAAGTTGTTTTAATAATATTAATGTTGCTGTTTTTAAATTTGATTATAGCTTAATCCAAAATTTTAGTCAAACTGTACCTTCAAAAACAATTCATAAAAATGCTTCCGTTTCCTTTTTGTATTCTTGTGAAAACCAGAAAATATTATTGGTTAAAAGAAAAATAATTATTCATAGGTCAGCTATGAAGAGAATGGGAAGGAATATAGAAGAGTAAAATATGTTGTTAAAAAAGTATTTAAAGAATTAAAAAATGCTACATATTTCCAGATTACGGAAAATAATCTAATTTCCACACTTAAAAAGTTCTGGACATATTTTTTTAAATAATGTTTTGCCAAATGAAATAAAATACAACAAGATGTATTATAATGCTTTTGCTGATTATTTTAGCTCTGTTTATAATTCTAGCACGAATTATGATAGAGATTGTGTCCATGACAGTAACCGCTTTGGTGACTTCATTAAAATTGGCTCTATTACTCGTGGTGATGTGATTTTGACAATTATACAGCTGAAATTACTTCTTTTACAATTGGAGTTCATCGTATATCCTTTTATTACTAAAGGCTGTTCGTTTGGAGTTGTTAATTTATCCTGTTATTTTATTTCATATTTAGTTGAAAACAAATACCTTCCCTAACATCTGGAAATAAAACAAAATTATTCCGGTTTATAGAAAGGGTTATAATATAAATGGTTCTGACAATTAACGACCAATTATAATTTTGAGTTAACTCTCTAAAATATTTGAAATCATATAATATATATATATATATATATATATATATATATTACAAAAATATACAAAAAATAGTTATAACCTAAGATAACTATAGTCATTGTAGAATAGTCTTAGTCACAGTAGTACTAGAGCAAACTATATATATATATATATATATATATGATTAACTTATATCAAAAACAAAATCTCCTATTTACCATTTAACTTTTATTTTCCATGACACATTAAGAGTCTTAAATTAAACAGCTAATTATTTCTCAGGAAAGATATAGGTCTTTGATTCTATTGTTTTTAATATTATTTTAAAGAAATCAAAAACTCTATGGTTTTTATGTTAATTTTATTGATTGGTTATTTTTTTATTTAAATCATTGAACACTTCATGTCTATTTAGATAATGCTATATCTCTGTGTGTGATGGGCTTACAAATCTATCTGGTGTCCCCCAGCACTCCAACCTGGGACCCAGTGGAGTATACAAGAGGGAGGTTTGGGATAATCCCACCTCCTTTAGATCAAGAGACTTTTAATTTTTACCATAGAGATTAAGCCTAGACGCTTTCTTGTTCATATGTTATTTTAAATGTAACCCTCTCCTCCCTTATAAGAGAGGACTGTACAATAATGTTTATACCCTTGCTTTTTATTTTATTCGAAAAGAATCTTCGTAATATTTTAAAATTCTCCGAATATCTTTTATTTGTTGATATTGTTTTAGTTGGTACGATCTAATATTGATATACTGCTCTTCTGCAAAATGATTTGGTTAATTTGGTTCAACGGGGCATGGATAACAGGTTACATTTAAATAATGATAAATGTGAGATTTTTAGGTATATTTGTTAGGTCAGGGGTGGGCAGACTTTTCCAGAGTGTGGGCTACTTCTTATTTTTTCAAGGAGTTGCGGTCCACCAAATGTCAGTGGCGCACATAAGGGCGGGGGAGCGGTTCACGGTTCCTGCCCCCCCCCCCATAACCCTTCATTTTTTTCCGATTCTTTATAGTCCCAAGTCTATAGTATGTAAAATAATTAAATATTTGATATTAGTAATTTTTTTATTTATTAATGTTAATTATTTATTCAGTAATTTATATTTTTGCTATTTTTTTCTCACGATAATAAAAAAATATGTTTGGCTGCGAATTGGAAAATGAGACCCCACTTCCCTTTAAAAATTTTTGTGTACGCTACTGCCTAATGTCGTAGGTATGGTGTGAGGTGAGGAAAAGGTTATTATTATAACATTATAATAAGTACGGAATATGTAAGTATATACCTACAGAACTAAAATAAAAAAACAACACTTTTCAAACCGCGTTTAAAGGAAAACGCAAGATACAAACTTAATAATAATAGTTCCAAATATAATTATATCAAATGATACATTTATTATGAAAGAATTCAAAATACATTAAAAAATAAAACATTTTTATCTAAAGTTAGTTTTTGCTGTTATAGTCAGTAGAAGGTTTAATACGCGTACTGCCAGCCAATCTCAGTTTATGATTACTAACTGATAAAATTTTTAGGCGGTCACCCCAAAATGTCTTAACGGTCTACCGGTCTATCGCGATCAACGTAATGCCCACACCGGCGTTAGGTATATTCGTTCCCTGTATTTTATTTTTACTGTTGAATACTGTGTCTTTAAACTCCAGTTACTGTTCTTAACCTTACATTTATACTAACAATAAGTTTAAATTTACACAAATTGATGACTCGGTCTCTAAAGCGTATAAAAAAATTGCCTTTCTCAAACGCACAAAGGTAGAGAATTTTCCAATGAACTTGATGAAGATTCTATATTTCGGCATTATCTACTCAAATCTTGAAAGTCCTAATTGGGGTTCTTGTAACAAAAATAAAATGAAAATTCTTGAGAAGGTCCGTGAGCTATTTGTTTTAGAAAAAAAATATCATTTTTTTTCGCAGGATTTATCATTATTTCTTCTACGCAATGCTTTGATATGGCGGGTTTGAAATCATGTGGCGTCTTCAGTTTATTTTATAAAGTCAAAAATAATATTATTAACTGAGTTGATATTTTAAGCAGTATTCTTTTTTTTTTCCTGTAGCAAAAAATGTAAGTTAAAATTATTTATTGAGAATAAATTTATCAGATGAAACTATGCAATTAGTTTCTCACCATATAAATGTTATAAATTTTCAATAGCTTGGTATTAAATAGCCGAAGAGCTGGGTTTTTTAATATGTCTTTTAATATTTTTAAATATAAATTTTTGCAACTTTTGAATTCTTAATTTGTATTATTTTTTATGCATTTTTTAAGTGTTCTTCGCGTGTTTTTTTGTTGTTGTTGTTGTTGTTCGGCATTTTTGTACTTTTCAATATTTTTAATGTGTGTGATCTTTTATATCTCTTCATTGTGTTTAGTAACATTTTTAGGATTTTTGCTGTTTGCCTTGTGCCATGCGCTTAGAAACTGGAGTTTTTTTTTTTTCTCTCTAATGTGCATTTCTTTTTAAAATAGTAAAACAAAATTAAGAAATTAAACCTTATTTTGGCTAGATTTCTAGAATAATTTGTAAACTTTATTTCAAAATCAATATTTTTAGCGAAAATTATTAAATGGTCTACGGTGCCAGAATTACACAATACAGAACTATTTGCTTGTTAAGACAACAGATGGAGACACACGGAAGTTTTTTAATTTCCTCTCCTCCCAGTAAAATTTCGCAAACAGCATTGGCGTCACTCACGATTTACATTTGTAAATTCTTCCTCAGCCAAAAGGCTTAGAGTCAATTTATAAACCACTGGGAAATTCTGTAAATTTTGTTTCATTTTTGAAACAAATTTTTTAAATTACTTAAAATTTCGTCAAGTTTTCGTCGCTCTGTTCTGCCACCAGACGGAGACACGATTTACTCATGTCTATATAGCAACGATGCTAATTTTATCTCTTACTACAGTTGTCGTTTTCGAATACTGTTCATGAGATTTTTCCCTGAAGCTTGTCAATTAATGATTTTTGGCCATCCGTAAATTAATTTGCTCTGATTTTATTCTAAATGTTTTCTAACTTGAACCTTTTTTACCGCAACTTAACCCACCTCGAGAGCTGATCGGTCTGCAAGCTGCTGGCACTTTTTCCACAAAATCTTTCTTTTCCGTTAAGGTTTTTCTGCAAATGGTCACAAAATTCTGTTATTTGTAGAGATTTACATACTTTTTTTAGGGGGGGGGGTAACTGTATTTAAAACCTAATCTCAGGAGAGCGCGGGATTTGTCTCTCCCCCCCCCCCCCCAATCTATCCGAATGCGTTTCGAAAGTTGGTTTCTCTATCCATCACAAGCGGATAATATCCAACTGTCGTTTCTAACAAGCAAATTATGGTGCTTTCCACAATTGTTCTTCATCTTCCCATATTTTTTTCCCTACCGAAATTCAAGTAATCCCCTATCAAGTAATTAGTTTTAATAGTTCTGTCCTTTTAGGGATAAGAAATCGTTGATTCACGACTTGCTCCTTTTCCATTGAAGACACTTTGCTCGAGGGCCTACATTGTGTACCTTACTGTTATTCTTAACAATCTTCAATAAAATGATTTTAATAATGTATAAATGAACATGATTTTAAAAGTTACCAATTTTTATTCTATTGTTGAAACTATAAGAAAGGATTTTTTTTTTTTAATTGAAACATTCTTAGTTGAAAAACTCACACAAAAACAATATCGCTTATTACACTTCCACACTACGTCAATGTATGGACATTTGTGAAGAATTAAACATATGAGGACATTGGAACTCATGGCTCGATAGAGACAATGTCATCTAAGAGTCCGTGGTCATGACTATCCGGCTACAGCTGTCATATACGAAAGTTCGAAGAAGTACAATCAAGCACAGTAATCTGTTTCACAAATAAAAACCTCACTTTATTATAATCCTTGGTTCTGTTTCTTTTGCGGTTTACCTTTTCAATAACTGCTCAAAATACTCCAGAATAAATAATCTGTTCAAATAATAGGGTAATCTTATAGGTCTGTCTTATAGGGTAATCTAACAATTTATATGTAAAAAGTTTTCTTTTTTTTTTGTTTTTGTTTGTTAAAACTGTTAAATACACATAACAGTATTCTTCAGAAAATTCCTTCTAACCATAGGCTGCTTTTAAAAAATTTGGCACTTAATAAAATAGTAAAAAAGTCGTTTCTGAAATCAGAAAAATCTTATGAGAATATTGTAAGTTAATGAAAAAAGTATACTATAGTGAGGTGACTTTTTCTTAGGGAAGAGGAAATAGTGCCATTTAAATTTGCTTTTAATGAAACGTTTTAAAATAAAATCTACAATAGAAAATTTTCAAAACTATTTTTTCAACTAAACTTCAATGGAAATGCAGAATTTCAAGCTGAAACACTGCTTATCTTCTTTTTTTTAAATGTCTTCTAGCAAACTCCTCTCTTTATAGCCAAACTGAAGTGCTTGATTTGTATCCATCTATCGGATAAAGGTAAGTCACACACATGCACTGGAGAGATTGCTCTCCGGCTTCACAAGTTATCAGAAAGGCAAAATGGTTATTAAAAAGGGCAAAATGCTCCTATTTTTCTTTGAGAAACTCAATCCTTTATTATTTTAAATTGTGATAAAAAATGTAACATGCACCTCTTTACTTTTTCTTGATATGAATCCCGTTCTTCCATAGATTGTTGCTCAGTAGAACAGATGCATATTAAATTAGTAACTGAAAAGTTCTAATGTGGATAAGGGAAAGAAATAACGACTTAGTTATTATCTTTCCAAAATCTTTTTGCTTTCATTTTTAAGATTGGATTTTTATATTTAGTTTGATATATTTTCTTTTTTTTTAATTATACATTACCTGCGTATGTTCGTAAATTTTTTTAGATATATTTTAAACAAATGTTTGGAAAAGTTAAGCTGAAATCGGATATTGCGCCACAAACTCAATCTCCTCTTAAGTTCCCTTTCCAGCATAAATTTCTATGTTCATAAACAATTACCTCCAACTTCTCTTTAAAATTTAAAATAATTATTTCTCCATTGCTTATTCTGTTTAGTTACGAAAAAGTAATACGCATAATATAATATATTTTCGATTATATTTTTAGTAACTTGAATTCTCTTTAGCAACGCATTACATTTTATATACATACGTACATACATATATACTATATAAGGCTGAATTGGGAAAAGTGTTTTTCAGAATTTCAAAACCTACGTATACGGGAGAAATGTTCACTGGTATATAGATGGAGGGAGATTAAAGTAAAAAGTTAATATATACTGCCACAAAAGGAATAAATTTTAGCTATTTTTAGCTAAGGTATTATTAAAAATTTTGAAATTATTCTTTTTCCAATTATTTTTCTCCCTATCTCTATATCATTGAACATTTTTTCTGCATAGATAGTTTATGTCGAGATAAAATATTAAAAAATTCTAAAATTCGTGGACTGCATCTACCCGATACTGGGTGCTATTGGTTTATTTAGATAAGTTCAAGAGCCGTTGGTTAAAATACTTTATTTACACAGCGAAACATCAGAGCTACGGCCTTACTAACTGCCTGCACAAATCCGGAGCATCCGAAAGGTGGTTAATATAAGGGGGGGGGGGACGTGACGCCACTTCACCACAGCAGCCCAGTTTTTTCTCTCAATTTCACAACAGTTAGGTTCCGATAAACAATAATTTTTTTTCTCCATATAACTGTGACCCACTCATCCATAAATATATATTATCCATAATAATAAATACAAATAGTTATGAAACCTAAGTGTGTGTGTGTGTGTGTGTGTGTGTGTGTGTGTGTGTGTGTGTGTGTGTGTGTGTGTGTGTGTGTGTGTGTGCGTGCGTGCGTGCGTGCGTGCGTGCGTGCGTGCGTGCGTGCGTGCGTGCGTGCGTGCGTGCGTGCGTGCGTGCGTGCGTGCGTGCGTGCGTGCGTGCGTGCGTGTGTGTGTGTAACCAAAAACAACAAATTAATATAAAATATATTTAATTGACCAAAATGGAAAACTATTCTTTTCAGGAGCTCTTAACACACTCCAACTGAGACATTATTTAGCATTTTGAAAAGAGAAAGCTATCTAATATACTCAAAATATGTTGAGTGAGAGTGAGAGAATATTAACGTCGCACTGATTAGCAACACGAGGGCTTTTTGGCGACGGTCCGCGTAATTTTGAACCATGGTCAAGTGACGCGGACGACACCTGTCAAAATATGTTGAATTAAGCATTGAAATACAAACTAATTAAGAAATTCTTAAGTACTCGTTTTTTTTTTTTTACTTATTTGTTGCACAAATACTTATCCTGACATTTGTATTCATCTGTTGCTCGCATCCTACTCTTTGAAAAGCGAAAAATTATTTGAAAGCTCCAATAAAAATTCAAATTTCTGCGTAATTCAAAAAAGTTAAACGTTTCGTTCTTTGCAATTCAAAAAACAGTACGCGAGCCAGCCAGGATTCGAACCTGGAATCTCCTGATCCGTAGTCAGGCGCGTTATCCGTTGCGCCACTGGCCCATGCACTAAGGTAGTGATATTTGTTAATTAAACAAATAATCTATAAAATGTTTAAAATTCGTTTTGATATATTTATTTAATGATTAAGAACATTTTATTATTACATAAAAAGAAACATTTTATTTACAGATTGTAAACTCAAATAATTTGACAAAATAGGTAATGGATTCTTTGTTTAAAAAAGAAGTTTTGAATTTTATTTTAATAGCTTAGTTTGTTTTACATAAAAAAAGCTTTGATATTTTAATGTTTTTTCGAACAGAAATCCAAAGCTGGAAAATAAGATAAAATTCTAATTTTCAGAAACCACCAGATTTGAACTTGAAACCATTAATTTGTTGAAGAGTTCAAGCGTCCTTTCTCTCTCTTTCATGACAAATTTAGCAAAGTACATTAACAGCATTTGCAACTTATCTGATTGAAAAATATTTAAATGATTTCTCAGATAATTATCAGCCCGGTTTTTAATTCACTTAGTCTTATGAATTACAGAAAAAGATAATAGTTTAATTTAAAAATCTGAAATAATTCCATAAATTAATGAAAAGTACTCATTTAAATATAAGATGTTTGAAAAAAATGTATTAATTTTTTTTTTTTTTTCCAGAGCCGATTTAAGCTTATTTCCGGACCTCGGCGCAGATCTACAGGCTCCCTTGGCTCTGGAGGATCGAAATTTATAATAAAAAAATCTGGTTAAGTCCAGTTTATCCAGGCCCTTCTTGGAACCCCCTATCGTCCAATGGATAAACCGCACTGTTTATTTTTATGTGTATACTTCTTTGATAAAATATCTCACACAATAAAAAAAAATTTTTTTTTAAACACTACTTGCCAAAACCGACTAAACTTGTGCAGCCATCTACTGAGGAGAATCAGAACTAATATGTTCCTTGATAAAAAGAACACAATTAAATCAATTATTTAGTTGTGAAAATTTTGTTGTGCATATAAATTGCTCGCATATAATAGCATTGTTACGTATAACCTGTTACTTTTTCCTTACTTCGGAAAGGTAGTGCATTCTTGCTTCCGTAATATTTTTGCACCACATTTTGTCAGTTTTAAAATTGTATCTGTAGATGACGCCACACGCAACAATTCCATATACAAAATTATAATGCAGGGGTCGACAACCTATGGAACACATGCCACTTGTAGCAAGCTGTACCATTCTAAGTGGCACTCTACACTCAACACATTTGTCAATTTTTGAGTGGATGGAAGTTGAAAAATTTGTGACGGACCTTATTTGGCTAACATCTTCAGAATTAGACATTTACGGAATTATGTAAAGTCTGAAAGATAACTCCAAAGATGAATTTACAGCTATTTTGTAAATTATTGAATGGTCACTGCTGAAGAAATTTAATAGTTTGAAAGAGAAAATTGCATATACTCTGCTTTCCGCTTTTGTGTGTGGTTCTATGTATCAAAGTAAAAAGTCTTTCCTCATATGAAAAAAATGTCGATTCTGCAAAGAAATTTTTTAACACCTGAATGATCAGAATCGATCAAATTAAAATTTCACAAATTATACCTCTAATTTTGCGATATAAAAATAGAGTGGTGCAATCACTAAGTTCTCATTAAAATTGTTATTTAAATTTTTTTTTTAAGTTTTAAGGAAGGGAAATAATACTCAAATTTCATGTTGTCTATTTCTTATTTTAATAAATATGTTCAAAAAAAAACATGCAAATTTTAGTTTTTTTTATTTTTGTTGAAAAAAAATAGCTACATTTTATGCTGTTAATTGTTACGTTAAGATTTATAAGTTATGCAAAATTAATTGATAATAAAATTGTAAATCTATATTATTGACCTCTATTCTCTAACTCTGCATGCATTATAGCGGGAATCGAATTGTTTCAAATATGTTCCACTGTGTGGCGCGCTGAATCATATTTATAGATTGGTTTCGACCCCTGTTATAATATATCTATCAAATTGAAATAAATGTAAGGCATAATAGCTTTTTTTGTTGCACCATCTCCCACAAAACCCATAACTCAGTGGTGTAACGTACACCACCTCATTGCAGGGAGGGCAGGGTTCTAAGGTACCCAAAAATCTTAATTGACGCCGAATATATACCCTTTGTATGATCCGGCATGGAGCGCAAAACCGGTCTTTGCAGGGAGAGGTGGGGCTAATCATCTCCGTAACACTACTGCCATAATTGTAACTATTGAAATATATTTATTCATTACAATTTTTGTTTTTATTTATTTATTTTTTTTTTTTACGGAAAACAATATTTTTGAGTATTGTATTAAGTATTTCATCAACTCTAATTCTGATTTATTCTTTCATGAATAAAATTGGGGATTCCGATAACATAAATATCATTCAAGCAACCCTATATTAACTTCGGTAGACCGATACACATTCTGTTTTCATTTCCATGATATCTTAAAAAGAATCGTATTATGAGAGTCTCGTTCCAAATCACAGTTATTATTTTGAAGAGAATTGTATTATACTTTTTTTTTATATTTCTCATCAATGATAATTTAAAATTTGTGACATGACGTGCAATCTAAATAAGAATTTTCTTTTCTTGATTTGGAAAGACAATTAAGCCTTTATCAGTATTCTATTAATGAAAACTAACTAATTATAGCGTGTGCATTTGTACATTTCATTAAATTATGTAAATTATAGTTAGTAGCACTAACTACAGAAGGCAAACAAATCTAAAATTTGACTATTCAATATGGCATTTTGAACTTGAAAATAGTAAATAAAATAAAATTATATTTCATGGACATATGATGATAATTCTATTTTCTCTCTGTTCTTCTAATTTATTCACAAAATTGTTTTTCTCTTGTAAGACATCAGCTACTTTATTAAAAAAAATTGTTGAAGTCATTGTTATAAATCTACTAAATATCCTTACAGTATAGTTATCTTGTATTTACATCTAAATGTTTCATATATATATATGCTCCCTCTCTCTATATATATTATTCACATTTCGAAAACTATATTCAAGCAGCAAATTCGTAAATCAAGTCTAGAAACGGATTTTACATAAAATTATCTGCAAAATATAATATTTGGTGCGCGGAGAGCAAAGTATATAATGAATGCATGATTATCAAAAATAAACTTTTTTTTGCAACAACGCAACAAATACTCAGAATATTCTCTTCGTCAGAGAGGAATTCTAGGAAGACAGAAGAATTGCCAGAAGACATTTCTTCCGACCAATGAAATTCTATACGGTGTTCTAGCAATCAATAAAGCGCAAGGATCAAGGGGCATAAGTGCGCATGCGCTGGTGCCCGAGCGTTCTAACTTCAGTCACATCTGATATTATGAAATTATACTACAAATATTTGTACAAAAAAAATCATTCTTGTATATTATAAATCTAGAAAGAATGCGGAAAATCTGGGAATGAGTAATTTAATGGATGTTTTTTACTATCCAAAATGTTAAGATATTTATTCAGAATGTAAGGCAAATCCGTTTGGATATAATTTGGATTTTAAGATCATTTCTTATAACATTCATTACAATAAGGTTACACAATCTGCGGTTTTTTTATTTCATTTTCTTACTTGTATTTACAATAGATTTGTTGTAATTTGTACAGATTCATTAGCTTGATCTCAAGCAATTTTTCACTGTTTTACAGTGTTGAGAAAGATATTTCTGCAGATTCAATACTCTTTGGAATATATAAGGTTAATATAAAGAATTTTCCAAACAGTAATTAAGAAATTTAATATAGTTCATGTAAATTACTTTTAAATAAGTATTGCAATATTTTTAAATAAATATCGCAATTGCAATTTCAGAATGTAAAACATATTCAAATTTTAATTTCATTAATTATATCAATGGAAAATGAAATCGCCCTTAATCAGCTTTGAAAAATTTTTCGATTCATATTAAAGAACATATGTCTGTTATAAATCTCGAGCCTTTGATCCCTTAATTTTGCAATTATTTTCTCGGCAATTTTTAAACAGTTTTTAAATTCTGATTCAAGACACTTTCAAAAAATTTCAAACACAGTTTGTTTTATCGATATCTATATTATGATTTTATGAAGTTATTCTTGTATTATTTTCTACATTCAGTATGTCATACTAAATGGACAAACTTAATTAAAATATCAATTAAGCTTAGTTTATTTTCGATTAATTAGCTTTCGAATTTTGTTTTCATGTCTGTTGTGTTCGTAAAGGTATTTCAAAACTAGAAAAAATGGGGTACTTGGTATTTCATACCTTTTATACTTTCGTAGAAAACATTCTCCTCTTGCTTCTGAGGGTGGTTTTGGAGCGTATATGGACTTCTCTAATGGAAGGGGAGATGATATATTCAAAGAAACGCATAGTTGAAAGCACCGAAGCGGTCTATGAGGGAGGTTGAACCCCAAATCCTACCTTTGTGTACACTACTGGAGAAAGGTGTTAAATATGTTGTTGTTTTAATTATATCCCGATGCTTATCGTGCAGGCTTTGTACAGTCAGGAAAAAAGAACTTGAAAAAAATTTCTTTCTTAATTTCTTTTTTTTTCTACTTCATCAACACGTTTTATCAACGATTCACCACATCTTCCATTTAAAATACCAATTTTTTAGGACTGCAATTTTTAGTATTTTTACTTCACTTTGAATAGCATAATTACAGGAAATTACAGCATTCCTCACACATATTTTAACTATTGTTATAAAAAACACAAAGGAAATGTATTTAATGAATTTAAAGAGTTAATTTGTGTCTAGTTCATCAGTGTCATCATGCCTTCATCAGTTTTGAGTTACAAAGATTGTCCACCCAGGACTTAATTATAAAACCTACTTCACTGGAGAGACGTTTCCCTCGATGGAAAGAAGGCCTTCGACAGAATGTTACTCTACTGACTTATTTATAAAAGGAGCTCCTACAAGAGATTCCTACTTATTTAATCAAGACACTACCTGTCATTGTTTTCATAATAGAACACTCCACACAAAATGCAACAGCGCCCTGCAGCAGAGAAACACCTCAGGTATTGTAACCTCTGTCATCTTCAGCATCTACAATCTGCGACATTCCACTTAATCAGTCCGTCTCTATCTGCCTATTTGCTGACAATGCAGCCAACCTTAGCAAAAAAAGAATCGCCAACTCTGCATTATTATCCCCCCCCCCCAATCCTACCCTCTCAAACTAAAAAAAAATACTAAATAGCGTAACGCCATAAACACCGAAAAATCTAAGAGAGTTAGATCTATTTCCAATCCTGGTTCATTATTCTCTTCCAGCAACCAATTCAATGAACTCGTGAAGTAAAATATCTCAGTACCTCCTAGATCAAGGGTGTCAAACTCAAAGGCTAACTTGGGATAAGCAAACAATGTTTAACTTTAGAGGTGGGCCGCAAAAAAAAAAAAAAAAAATCAGTATTCGAATAATACATTATAATAAAAATTTATAAAAGAGAGGTCAAGGAATATTTAATGTTTACCTCCTGACACTTAACATCTGTTCTCTGCTACTATCTTTCCTATTTCGGGAGAAATTTAGTTCGTAGTGATTAATTTCAAAAATTATCCGAGGTTAGGACGGGCCGCAAAAATGTTCCATGCTGGTCGCGAGTTTAACCCCCCTGTCCTAGATGACAAGCTCAACTAAAAAAAATATTTCAATGAAATTACAAAAAAAAATGTTGGGTTAAGCACTTTACCCTCAGGCCTTATCAAAAAGAAATTTAAACTGTTCTTAAAAATAGACTACTCATCTACGAGCTTCTGGCCAACACTTCTTTATGCCTGCCCTACCTGAATTCAGCAGCAATGGCTCACCTCAACAATATTCAACACATTCAAAAATAAAACCTTACGAACAATAGCAAGAGCATCATCTTTCATTCGCAGAACTATACTTCATGAAGAGTTAAAAATAGAGCCGATTCATCCCTACGTAGGCTATCGAGCGGAAAGATTTTAAGCCACCATCCCAGCCTTTCGATCAATATTCAAAGCTATTATAGACCCTTCCCCACCCCTCTTCCCTCCACACATCGACTGCCTAGTCGGGCATCAGAACTCAGACAGCGTTTTAGTCTTTATTTTATTTGCTTTTTCTCTTTCTCTTCAAAACAACCCCACACACACACACACATTTTTCCTCACAATAGTTATTTGGACCAGTATTTCGTGTTCTCCTTTCCCCTAAGGCGATTCTCTCCCCTCTACCCAAAGCACTAACAGCTGACGCTTAGCAGCTGATGCAATACCTGTTTACTACATTAAAACTAAATTGAATGTTTGCTTTTTATATTAAGTTCTATTTTCTAGAAACGAAAAAAATTCTTCACAATTATGAATAATATTAAATTTCAAAATATCGAGACTAGAACTAGGCTTAGTAAGAATACTCGGTCTAGGCTCGGTGGTACATTATAATGGTTTATGTACCATCGATAGAAAGAAACCATTAAACATTTTATATTGCTATATTAGTAGGCTACTTAGTTAGTTTTTATATTTATTTTTAGCAATTAGTATTCTCATGCTTGTTAGTATTTTCACATTTGTTAGGCTAGTTTTTTTTAACAGATTATATAATATAGAGATGATGAATACAGTAGAAAATGGCAAAGTATTGAAAAAAATGGGTGAATGTAGAGATTTAACTAGACTTTCTAATAGATATTATGCTAGAGTATTCTGGAATAAAGAATACTCAAAGAATTCTAAAAAAGATTTTATGCATTGCAATAATGTTTCTAGTAACTCTAGTGATATCAAATGTAATAGATACTACTTAGATAAGCATCACAATAGTAAATATTGCAATCAAAAAATTCACTTTTACAAAAGATGTGGGGACAATAGATGTAAAGCTTGTAAAATGGTAAATAATATTCAAATCACAAAGATGATTCTAAATTTACCTTCTGTAAGACATCTAAACTGTATTTACTTATTGACATGTAAACAATACCAATTTAAATATATTGGACAAACATCTAATAAAATTAATATTAGAATTAATCAACATAGGTCTGATACTAAAAACTTCAATAGAATAAAAAATTCAACGTAAATAGAAATACGTCACTTCCATACACATGAACTTGAAATTGTTGTACTTAATATTATTAAAGTAGTCCCTAATATATTTAAAAAAAAGATTATGGTGAAAAAATTTCTATATTAAATATTATAATACAGTTTATCCTTATGGACTAAATGTATTATACCAAGGAAAAAATATTCTCAATGCATTTAAACAAACTTCTCAAGATTATTTTTATAATAATGACATTAAAAAGACTAATAAAAGAAAAACTGGAGGGTCTAGAACTAAAAGATTAAGTAGAGACAAAAATGTACTTTCAAATAGTATTATAGATATACAAAATAAGTATTATAGATATACGAGAAAAATTTTAACATTTTATATATATGTATATATATATGTAACACATTAAATCTTTCATGTTTGGACTGAGTAAGACAGAATTATGTATTACAGAGATGTGTACTAAATTCAGATAAAATAAAAGATTGTCATGCCTTACATATCATAATAGACATTCACAAATTTTTGAAACATAAACATAAAATAAAAGTCAATGCAAATAAAAAATATCAAACAGAATATTGTACATTATTGTATATGAATAAATCATTTGATAATATTAATTTTTCTAGTATATTTAAAAAACACTTGTCAACATCCCCAATTTATAATATCACTATTATAAAGGCTTTTAAATATAATAATAAAATAGGTAAAACAATTTTTAACTATAATGTGCCTATAAAGCAGGAAAACTTAAAATTTAATTGTAATGAATGTAAAGAATTCATAGATAAACATCACCAGTATGTTGTTACTGGTGACTTCAATATTGTAAAAGACAACAATCCAAGAAATATAATGAATAAAGGTACTGATTTTAGATTAATGATATTCAATAATAATAAAATTATAAAAAAATCAATTATCTAATGATATTGAGCAATTCATTTACAAAATTGCTATTAAATATAGTATGCCTTTAGAGGGGGGCATTCACAGAATTCAAATGTAATATTACAATACAAATTAGTAAATACAACTTAAGTACAGATAATAACATCTATTTTTATTTATATTAAAAATCAGATTAAAAAGTTGCAAAATAAATTTATCATAGTTTATGTTGATAAAGTGCCAGGAAATTTTTAATACAGACAAATAGTAACAACTATGAAGCAAATTTTCTTCATATAGATATTAAATTAAAAGAGAATAAAATAGTTACTAATATTTATGATAAACGAGAAGACTTTAATTTCAATATTATAAAAGTAACACATTGGGTGAGTAATGTACATGTATATTCAGAAATATTGTTATTAATTACACACAAAGCAATTAATTTCTAGTTTCAAATAAATCAGTAAAAATATAAAAAACTATAAGCATTTTACTAAAAACTGTTTAATTCAAAAATACCCAATTAATTTGATTAATAGATATTTTAATAAAGAAATTCTAAATGGTAAGGATTAAATTTCCATAGTTTTTTTATTTTTTATTTTTAACAGGTTATTATTATAAATCTATTGTTCTTCCTAGATAGATATAGGTACCTCCAAATTCTAATTTTAGATAAAATTACTTGTTCTATTAGATTTTTTTTTCAAATTTAATTTAATTTATTATTTTTTTAAATCATATAATCTTAGTGTCCCTAAGGTAATGGTAGTATGTTTACAATTTGTAATTTTTTATTTCTTACTTTTTCTAATTGCTACTATTCAGTCATTCTCATGCTTTGAATTTGGGTCCAGAATTTGGCAATAACTTGTTTATTGTACAAAGATTTAGCGTGGGCTTTGCATTTTTGAATGAAATTTTTAGGTAAGTTACCTTTTTCTTGTAATGGATTTAGATATTCTATCCATTATTTTCAATGCATTTTTGCTCAGTATTATTTACAGAAAGGGGGAAGGTTGGCTGGCCACAAAACATGTTCAACCCCCCTTTTATATAAATTATTTTATATATAAGCTTTCCTAAGTCAGCAATGTTTATAATACTGTAGCTTCTATATTTTTATATTTAACTCTATTATTTTTATTTTTTTCATACATCATTTTTAAAATCTATTGCCTGGTTAACTTGTAATTTCAATTTTTTTAAAGTTTTATTTAATGTTTATTCATCTCTCTCTTTGAGAGAAATTTTGACTATGTATTTTGACTAAATACATACTTTCCTTTATTTAGCTTATGTGTAAAAAGTCAAAATTCTCACTTCGTAACATGCTTCTAATTTACAAGAAGTTTCCCCGTCCAATCTTATTGTATGCCTGTTTTATATGGGGCTTCACGGTAAAAACCCATATCAACAAAATCCAACTTATTTGAAAATAAAACCTTCCGAACCATACCCCAAACATTCTCCTTCGTGCCATGAACATTACTTCACGAAGAACTTAAAATTGAACCCATCTATACTTACATTGCTGAGCACTCTGAAGAGAAAAAAAAATTGTGCTTCCATATCAAATTATCAAAACCCTACTATCAGTCCCCAGAATGAATAACACCCCACCTACCGCTTCTCTTTCGAAGCAGCCGAAACAAAAACTTTATTTTTGTAATTATTCCAGCTACATTTTTTATTCTTACAATGAAACAAAATTATTGGAAAAATCATTTCATTTTGATTGATCTAATAGGAAAAACATCCTAATTGTCATTCCAAAATATACTCCTTATGAATAAACAGTATCTCAGACTGTTAATGTTCTACTCTTGCCGCCAACACTCACATCAACAATTTTAAAAAATATAAAGCGATATCCTCTGAACAATAGCAAGAGCAACGTCTTTTATTCCAAGAAATATTTTAGATGAAGAACTTTAAAAAGAACCTCTTCATCCCCACATCGCTACAATAGCTGACAAATTCTATGCTAACATTCTTTCTCACCAAGATCCCCAATTAGCAACATCCGGAAAAATATTATAGAAAATCCTCCTCCCACTTTCTGCCTACCGACTGTCATGTTAAATAACGAATCTGCATAATCGATTTTATTAACTCCAACATCGTTTCAACTTTCTTCAAACGAACGTTGTATAGAACTTGTTATCTCCTGACGTGATTGCTTCACTTTTCCCCTACATCCTAACAGCTGATGCCTTTTCGGCTCTGACGCAATACCGGCTCTCTTTCATCTCGCATTCGAATAGCAGCCTTCTTGATAATTATTTACTCCACCTATTATTAATTCGCAGGTTTTTTTAAAGGTTCTTCTCCCACTGTCCTCTATAATTTCGTTTCAGTAAAAAAAAAAAAAATGGCTCTTTATTTGTTTTACCTCGGGGCGTCTTCTTTAAAAGGCGCATGCGTTTTAAAAGCGAACAACTTCCGTCAATCCCTTCTAAGCCACCTCTCGTTGCTATAGTAACGAAGAGTACCGATTCCGAGAATTTATCGACCATGATCAAACATCAGCCATCTTTGGAGGAAACGCAGTTGTATAAATATTAAAAGTTGATTTTAATGTTGGCATAAAGCAGACTCTCGTTTTATACTGTACTTAGGGAATTTCCACTATTAGGAGATGAAAATCAAAATTTTAATTATTTACTAACAAATGTACCGTTAATTAGAGAATTATTTAGGTATTTTATTAGCGCGTTTATCACGTAGTGTAAAAAAAGCGCCATTAGGATGCAAATTTCGTCTTCGTTCCATATTTTGTCGTACCTTTTTCTCAGCCAATAATTAACCGATTGACCTCGGGTTTTCTGCATTTGGTCACATTTGTGCCCTAGATGAGCCAAATCATATTTAAATTTAATAATTTTAAATTTAAAAAAAAAATTTTTTTTTAAGTGTAGTACACACACACACTACTTTCTGTTAGTAAAAAGTTCATTAGTTGCATTATTGTAAAATACAACATGTGAAAAACGCGCTAAAATTACTTGGCCATGCTAATGATTGATATTTTGTTTTCTTAAATAGTCAAAATAAATCGATTAAGTACTTGTGTGTGCACATCAATTTTGACAATGTTTTGTGGGGGCGCTGGTCTAATCGGCCTCCTTTCTCTCCGTCATGCGCGTCTCTAGGTGTGAGGGAAACAAAGCATTACCAACAAACCCCATAATAACAATTAGTTTTATTTATCCTTTGAACACACACTTAAACAATCACAAGTGAAACTATAAGAGGAAACCTAGGAGTGATATCTAAAGCGTTGTCTATTCTTAATACCCAACTCTAAGTAAACCTGACTACGTGAAATAGATAAGGAGAACAAGCACTAATGAACCGATAACTAATTCTAATTCTACTATCTTAAATCTTCAATCTAATAATTTAATCTCAGCAATTACTTTCTTAACTCGCTCTAGGCTTGTGAATGAAATATTCACACTTACGTAACAGCTTCCCGGCTCCTTCTATCTTAAATCTACAAAACCTATATATATATATATATATATATATAGTCAAACTAATTTACATATCACAGGTTCTTCTTGAAGGCTGTGAATTAATGTGAATGCTAGCCCCAAAGTTTCCCCCAAGAGGATTAGTAGGAAAAATGTCGCGAATAGACCCGTCAGTTTTACTTTCCTTTCCTTAATTTTCTGAAATTTCTTATGTATAAAATTAGCCGTTATTCACCCACTTTACTTGGTATTTCATGACGTTGTACGAATGTATATTTTATATCTATGTTTTAGCTTTAAACGTTCGATTGTATTAAAAAATATTCTTAGAACTCTCTTCTTCAAAGGCTCAACAGCCCTAGGTGGGTCCTGTCCTTCTCCAGGCATCACTACTTTTGGAAACTGTTTTCCAGTTTGTTACCTTTAAAATATTGAGATTTTTTTCGACACAATCAATCCATCCTAGTGGGGGTCTGCCCCGAGGTATACTTCCCATGTTATGGTTTTCTTACAAATCTCACCTCTTGATTTAAAAAAAAAAAGGACTTCTAAATAACAATTCCTAAAATTGAAGTAGAATTATCTTTTACGTTCTAGTAACCTGCTCCTACAGAGCGGACTTCCACAAAACTCATTTTTACCCCATTAAGCCCCCCCCCCCCAATCCCGTTTGAGAGTCGATTTCCGTTACACAAATTCTTAGTGAATTTCAATTCAACAAAACCTTTTGGGAGTGGATATCTATCCATGAAAGAAACATGTCTGTCAAATTTCAAGGCTTTAGGTCTTATAGTTCAAAAACAAGAATATTTATCTATAACCCTTAAGCCATCGCAAATGCCTCTTTGGGGTCAATTTTCGCAAACATTTCTTTTATAACGGATATCTACTACATGAAAAGAACGTGCCAACCCAGTGCCGGTTTATCCATTGGGAGCTTGGGGCGGGCACCCAGGCTCCGGATAAGCTGGACTTAGCTAGGTTTTCTGGTAATAAATTTCGATCTACCAGTGAAAAGGGGGCCCGCAGATCTTCTGTGCCCGGGGTCCGAAATGAGCTTAAACCGGCACTGTACTTACCAAATTTCAAGTGATAAAAAAATGTTAATTTTTTTTTTTATCTGTAACGCCTTATCTGTAGCTTTGCAATTTTTTTGCTTTATATATATATATATATATAAAGATACGATTTTTTATATACTTCGAATAATGAAAAAGGGTTTTTTTAACACTAACTTACAAATATATATTTCTAGAAATATAATTGTAAATCACATACAACTAAAGAAAACTTAGTTACAAAGAAAATCTGATAAACTTTAAAATATTTTTTTTTAATCCTACGCCCGTCTTCGGCATCTCTGCCATTAGTCGACGAGCAGCCCAATAAAATGATGACGAAGCATTAAAAGAATCAAAATTTGTCTCCGTAGAGTTGTCTACAAAACATTTTAAGAAAGTAGGGCAGTGTCTGAGGTGGTCACCATCCATTTCACCCTGGTTGCACGGAGGGCACCAAGCAGAATCCTTTAGTCCAATGCGATGAAAATGCCTTTGCAAGTAGTCATGTCCGGTAAGTAGGCGAAAGCACGCAACTCCAACAGATCGAGGCAGGGAACTGGGAACTCTGCCACTTTTGTTAAGCAAGATATTCCACCTTCTACCTGCAGCTGCTGTACCATATAGGGAGACTCTATTAATTTGCAGTTTACTGTAAATGATTCTTTTGATGTTACGCAGAGGCAAGGGAGAGTCAGGTTGGGACATGAGATATCCCTCTTTAGCAAGCCTATCTGCTTTCTCATTTCCAGAAATGTTACAGTGGCTGGGAATCCACTGGAGAGCAATGCTTTCTCTAGACTTCCCAAGTTCAGCTAATTTCCTTCTACAGGAATTCACTAGAGCGTTTTCATTATATCTTGAGTTTATTAGAGATAAAATGGCAGCTTGAGAATCGATAAAGAATACAATATTATGTTCAGATATTATGCTTTTCAATTTATCAATCGCAAATGAAATTGCTGCTATCTCACCATCAAAATTCTCACAATACTTTCCAACAGGATAACTAATACTGAAAGCACTTGAAAAGGCTCCAGCACCAGCATTTTTAATAGCATCTTCTGCTGAACCATCTGTGTATACATGGAACCTTTTGTCAAGAGGATATCTGTAATGTATAGTAGCAAGGGCAGCACTTTTTAAGTCACTTTGTATAGAAAATTGTTTACCAACACTCCAAACAAGATCCAGGTGGCTCTTCAAAGACATCTCGCACATAATAGGGTTAAGTACCTGTGGGAAAACTTGGCGGTTGGGTGTAGGAATATCGAAAGTATCATAAAGATCATGAACAGTTGAAAGGAAAGACTTATGAGTTTTTAATCTTTCATTTGTGGGTCTATAAAAATATAGGAAATTGTTTCTCCTTCTCAAGATCTTTTCAACCAGGTTCAGTGCACTTCTTTGACTCCTTTCACTCAAAAGTTCCAAATCTGTCTGGAGTTCCACTGCAGCTATAGGGGTTATATATATATATATAATTTGGCCCCACCAGTGATTAAACGCAACATGCTGTTTTGGAAAAGATTAAGCCTGTTTTTAACAGAATCAGAGGCAGTTATTAAAACCTCATTTCCATACTCAACAACAGGTTGCATATAACACTTATAGGCTGTACACAAAACATCTTGAGTTGAGCCCCAAGTTACACCAGCTAAACGCTTCAGCAGCTTAGATCTTGAGTAACCTCTATCAACAGTTGAATTTATATGCTTCTTCCATGTTAATTTAGGGTCTAAATGAATACCCAAATAAACAGTGTCAAATGTTCGAGATAGAACTTTTTTATCGTACTGAAGTTGGATGTCATGGTGTTTAGTACTGAGAGAAAACAACTGAAAGGTAGTCTTATCAGTATTAACGGTCATATTGTTCTCAAAAGACCAAATGTAAAGAGCGTGTAAAGCCTGCTGAAGCACACTCTCCAAGCCAAAAATATCAGATCCTGTAGCACTCATCACCATGTCATCAGCAAATAATAAAATATTTATACCTGGAACAGATTTAGGAATAAGATCTGATTTCTGTTCTGAAATGTGCCTCTCTTTGTGTCCCAAGAGGACAGCAAAAGAAGTATACCCCTTTTTGGAATGGAAACTTACAAAAACTTAAGAAAGACAGAGATGAAGCAAGAGAGCTCGCTCGCAGCACTGGGCTTAGTAAGGACTGCATAGCTTTGCGTAAGGCACAGGCTATGTTCAAGAAATCAATTATTGAAGCTAAACGTTCTACATATAAAAATTTCCTAGAAAAATTGGACTTCAGAAGAGATGGAGTGAAGGCTCATAAATTTCTTTCACAGTTAAACAATAAAAAAATTTTAAGAAATGAACCTATAAAGAAAGGTTCTAAAGAACTTACTTCTGATAAGGACATCTCTAGCGCCTTTTGCGGGCACTATGCAAGGGTAAGCAACTACAAACCTAATTTAAAAATTTTAAAAAGTGATCTGAAACCTCAACAAAACAACAATTCAGCAGATTTTCAACAACTTTTTAATGATGACTTTATAATTTGACCTTTAATTAGATTAATTAATTCAACCAAAGATCAATATTTCATAAACAGCTAAAGATTGAACCAATCCAAAACTATTTCAGCAATTTTGGTGCAGGATTCCAAGCTTCAATTCCTTACCGTACTAATCCTTTAATCAATTCTCAAAATAATTACAGGAGCACTCCCCCCCCCCCCACCGACTTCTCAATCAGGCAATAGATCTCCGTCAACAGTTCCGCGAAAGTTCTCTCTCCTCATACTTCATTTCCTAGAAAACAGCTGATCCATAGAACGAACGTTTTCATCCTCCTCGCTTCGCCTCCCCCCCCCCAGGCGAAGTTTTCTCTCCCAGCCCACTCTCTCACAGCTGACGCTTCAATAGCTGATGCAATATCTCTGTTCTTCATTCTCTCTTCTGCTTACATTTTAAGGGGGGAGTTGACCTGGGAAGAATCCTTTCTCTCTGGAATGCAGAGGGGGGGGGCACTACATCCTTATATTCCTGCTCAACAAATCTCCCACTAGTCCCCCCCCCCAACTCCTCTTGAAGACTAGAAGACCTCGACACTAATTTAGGACGCAAAGCAAGTAGGGAAACATGTCCCCTGTCTCTCGTAGCCATGACTACAGAACTCTTACAATGTATTTTTACCTTTTTCCAATATTCTTTGATTTTGAATGAAATATTAAAGCTTTAAATAAAAATTTTTAGTAAATTAGTTTTTTTCAATTGTTTTTAATATAAATAGACACTTATAGGAATCAAAATTAGTTTACTTTTTTGATAATTGCAAGTGGGATCATCAATGCATTATTATTTATACATATATAAAACACTACAATAAATATAAATACTTACTATAGCGCAGGCATGTCAAACTCATTTGATATCACGGGCCGCATGAACTATTTTATATTAAGTTGAGGGCCGCATGTTTTCAATGTTCAAAAAATTAATTAAACAGGGTTTTTAGAATAATTATATTCTTATTTATAAAAAAACAATGTATTACATATTATACATACATAATCGTTTAACATTTCCTTTTATTTTTTAAGCTATACATGTTTTACATTGTTTTATTACAAAAAAACAAAAATAAAAGTTGTAATACGAAATACAATTTAATATTTCTTTTATAAGATATTTAACATCGTTTGTTTTCTCTCAAAGCAAGTCGTCAAAATTTGGTTGAACATATTGAGCTGATGTAATTTTTAAAAAATGATGATAAATGTTTATCATTTAATCTTGACCTTTCAGAATTTTTGTTATTTTTGTTTGAAGAAAAAGTTTCTCGAATAAATAAATGCATCCAAACATAGCCATTCATTTTACTTGTAACAAATGATAACATTTTAAGAAACCGATCTACAGATGAATATGCAAACAAATCTAGAGTTTCAACTTACAAACATTTTTGCTTCAGCAAAAAATCACAATAGATTTCAATTAATTCCATTTGTAAGTTTTCATCAACAATTTCAATATCAATAGATAGATGTGAAGTTAAAAATTAAATTGTAATTGAAAATTTTTAAAGTTTAGAAAATATTCGATCGAATTTCATCTCTAATAATTTAATTTGGTGAGAATATTTTGTAAATTTTGATTTAAGTGATTTAATCAATGAATTTTGAAAGCTTTCAAAAAGTGAGAAGTTTTCTCTTTATGTATGTAATAATTGTTTGAAAGCGTTAATATCAAATAGCGTTGTAACAAAAGGATTTTTGCCTTGAAACTTAAGTTGACGTGTAAGATCAACTGAGAAAGACAGGGGTTTTCTCATTTGATATTTAATCTTTTAACTCAGAATCTTTTTCTTCTTTCATCTTTTCCCATCTTTTATTCGATATCTTTTTTCTTCTTTTATCTTTTCTCATCTTTTAATTCAATATCTTTTTCTTCTTTCATATTTTCTCATGTGTTAACTCAGCACATTCATAATTTTTTCTTTGCTTCCAAAAAAATAATTTTATCCAGAAAATTAAAAAATCGTTTTAACACTTGACTCGAAATCCATTGAACTTTCGAATAATATGGCTGACTGATAAATTCACATTCTTTATCTTCCAGAAATGAAGCAAATCGGCGGTGCTAAAGTCTACATACTGGAATATAGTTACAATTTTACTAACTACTTTAAAATATGTCCAATACATCCAAGTTCATACCCAAGAACAGAACTTGCTATGAAATAATAGAATGAAAATGTTTAAAATTACCATGCTGTTTGCTTGTTTCTTTTAATCTCGCTGCTCCTTTAGTAATACTGGTCACGGTAGGTGCGCTATCTGTTGCAAGACAAACCAACTTTTTCCCCCCAAGGAACACTTTGTCTCAAAACTTCTTTAAATGCATCAAAAGTATGTATTATGCATAGTACAGGACTCGAATTGGCTCAGTTCACGACTATTTCATCACCTCTGCTGGTTACAGAATTTCGACTTAAACTTATACATGGAAATTTTTTTGTTTGTGCTGGACATATAATACCATTTTTTCTTACGAATCTGAGCCGCCATCAACTCTAACTGCACCCCAAATTCTCAACAAATTTTTGTGAAAAATGAAAAATAGTGTAAGAGGATTTATCGATATCAAATTTTACGAAATTAGAATAAATTTAAAATAAGAACTAATGAGAAAGGAATAATTATTTATTTTATCAGTATTATTAACTTTTAATCACTTGCATGCCCCCGTAATTGCTCTAAATACCCTATCCAAACAATTTCTTTCCCTTCGATTCTAAGCCGCGCCCGATTTTCAGCAGCATTAACATTGGAAAAAAGTGCAGATTTGATTCGAGTAAATACGGAAATTCCTCCTCTTAAATTAAGTATTCACTAATAGATTCTTCTTTAGTAAATGGTTTCGATTTGTGCTTACGATTAATAAAGTGATAATATATAACGAGTTTTAACTGCAGTTGTATTGTCTTCAAGAAACTTAGGTGGCTGCGGTAGCATAGCGGTCACACAAGGTAACGAACTCGAGTCATATGAGTTTGAGCCTTGTAATATGAGTTTGAGCTTTGTACCAATAAAGCAAGTGCAAGTTAAATATGTTGAGGTTAAAACATCCTCCCATTGGTATGGTGTGGAAGTTAGGAAAGGGGGTACAAGAGCCCATATGCCGACCTCGTCACTTAACTATAATCCGTCGCCAGACATCCTCGATTAGCTGAACAGTGCGAAATAATATTCACTCTCACTTCCTCTCTCAACAAATATAGTGAATACATTTTCTCCTTTTTTTAAGAGTTGATTTCAATTCCAACAACTCGTCTTCACAAAATTTCGCAACATATTTGTGACAGTTTGTTTTTAGATTTCTGTCATATGTCTTTTAAAATTATATTCCTTAGCAGCCGAATTAAAATGTTTAGAAGTCAGGCACAATATTTTATTCTTGCTTTGGGTATAAAAATATTACAGTTCCCATTTTTCTTGAAAGTTACGATGCTCATCGTCAGTTGACATTCTCTTACTCTGTTCTTAAAGTTTGATTATGTTTTTATTAAATAACTTTTAGTTTAATATGACTGAAAACCAAAATCCACTTTCATTAACAAACTATTGAGTAAGCACTACATTTTGTCTTGGCAATCTTAGGGTTTTTAAATTAAAAAAAAAAAAAAAAAGAATACTTCAACTGCCTTCTGACGTCACGCTATTCGTCTCTTGCTGATTAGACTCTTCGAAGAGAAATAAAAGCCTCCCATACGATGAATCGTAATGCGAACAAATAATATTCATAAATTCATTTAGAATTTAATACAAAATGATTTATTGTAGTGAAAAAAAATGAGAAAAAATGTAATAAAATATTAAAAATAATTTGCATTTAAAGGCTATTTTTATAATCAAATAGGATTTTTTTTAAAAAAAACAAGAATAGATAATAGGTGTAATATGCTGTAAATTTTTAAAAGTTTAACGGAAATGTGAATTTCAAAATTAAAAAAAAACCTTAAAAACCCTGATTTTGTAAAATGTAATTAATTTGGTAAAATGTCTTCGCGGGCCGCAACCTACATACTGGAGGGGCCGCGTATTTGACATGCCTGCTATAGCGCATCAAATTATTAAATGTCTTTTGCGTTATTATTGTTCTTCGTAAAACAAAAAGTAAAATGAAAATTTTATTTTGATGTATAATGTATTTTGTTGATTTATATAAACTAAACATTGCGTGCTGTGTCTCAATCATTATTTTCTTAGTTTTATTTAGAATAGTTACAAAAGAGACATATAAAACTGAAAAATAGCTTTAAAACAGAAAATGCCACGCAAATTAAAAACTATTTTATCCCAGTATATATAAACCATTTTAAAAATCATGATGGATCCAAGTGTGTGTATGTGTGTGTGTGTGTGTGTTGTGTGTGTGTGTGTGTGTGTGTGTGTGTGTGTGTGTGTGTGTGTGTGTGTGTGTGATATTGCAATTGTTGTACTGCTCACCATTTTTTCTCAATACATTTCAGTGCATTATTATTTCACGTGACGAAAAGTTTTATTCAAAACTGTTTGGAATTAGTGTGCATCGTATGTGTCACGGTTAGAAGTAGGATCCCTTTCAGACTGAAGTTAATATTTATATCTGAATGATATAGTGCCAATATCTAAGTTATAAACTCCTCTTACTTCGTTAGGCTTTGAAAGGAGGAAGATCAGTAAGCGTAGGAAAAATAGAATTGATCAACTGGTTAGCGTTAAATGTTACTTCCTCATTAGAAAAAGTTAGCTACACAAATCAAAATGCTTGAACAGAAAGAACTTTTAATTTTTCTTTTCTTTCCTCAATATTTACTCCAAAAGAAACAGGACTAAATTAGCCAATTTCTGTCTTATTCTCCTATCAAGTTTTTCTTGAAAAATAGTGTCATTTAATCATTTCATTGCCTTAGTTGACGAAAGTTTTAATTGTAAGGAAATACAAAGTATAACGTTTAAAGTAACCAACATATTGATAAAAAATTTATGAAAATAATAAAAATTTCTGTCTTCCCAATTTTATCAAGATATGTCTAAAATTCTCAGTCATTGGTCTTATTTAAAAATGAACACAGTTCCCAAGTCTCTAAAAGTACTGAAAAACTAGACGTTATTTTAGATAAGAGCTCAGATTTTTTCATACAAACTCAATTTATTCGGGCACAAGAAACTAAACCCCATAACTTATAGGAGTAGGGGAAATAAAGACAACATAATGATCATAGTATCAATTTAACACCGATAAAGTTAAATTCCGGAAATCTTTCTCCTGCTAATACAATGCCATTTCGACATCTCTCGATATTCGTGGGGAAGCTTTCAGGCTGAGCAGACGCGTTTTTTCCTCTCTCCCTTCTCCCTTAGGCCATCAATCTTTTCTTTTTTCTACTCTCTCTGCGGACTATTTCCTCTGTGAGATGATTTTCTATTAACTTCCAGCTGACGTTAATCAATTCCTCTTATCCCTAGGACAGCGATTGGTAAAGTCGGCTCTTTACATAAACAGTTTCGGCTCTTAAGACTTCGACTACTAAGTATTGTTTAAAAAGGTAATTATGTCTACTAAAGATTATTGTGATCCCTTTTTCTCTTTTTCCTTTATTTAGAAAAATTTACCTATATTTGTATACGTATTTAAAATTTGATTGACTTAAGGCAGTTATTTTTGTATTAGATTCTTTTCTCCATTAAAAAAATATTACTGAGCATCAGTAAAAATATTAAAATTAGTTTTAAATAAAAAAACTAGAATTTATTGGTAAAGATATCGCCTTAGATTCCTTTAAATAATCCAGCAAAGTTTACTTACTTGCATACATCCATTCGGAAGCACTTGTGAATGAAAAAATGAAATATGTAAGCTCCCAACAAAAATGGGAAAACACATTTAGTATTGTATGGCATGTTTGAGAATTAATAAAATGATTGTTGAAATGGCTCCTGTATGCAAAAACTACCAAAGTCAATTTTATATAAGCGTAATTAGGAAATTTCAGAATAAATCGCTTACTATTGGTTTGAAAATATTTTCACGAAGCTTGAAAGTTAATTCCCAACTATGATAATGGTTGGGACAGAAATAGTTCGATACTTTCAATTTTCGATAGTTCTTTTGGAATAAATGAAAAAGTATTTGAGGCAATCGTGAACAAGAATATATCTTGACCATGGATAACCCTTCAAACGTCCCCAATTATATTTAATGAGGTAAGTGCCATTTTGAGTTTTCATATAGCGTTATATCTTAAAAAGTGCCAAGAGTTAATCAATGCAATGCATATTAAAGATACATAATTCAATCGCAAATTGATTGGACAAAAAAACTGATAAGACAAAACCGGGTGGAAACAAGTTCTTCCTGAGATTCCCTCTTATCTTAAAAAACTCCAACACTTAATTTTTGAAATCAAATTTGCTGAAAATTTATACAATACGAATAGTTAACTACAAGAGTTAAACCATTATCAAGTGTAGGCCCCAACCTTTCCCAACTCGAATTCTGATTAGTTCGATGAAGTAAAAAAAAGGAAATTAAACTATTAAAAAAACCCCAAGTGATTAATAACAAAAAAATAAAACATCTTCTTTTATTCCACTTTCTAATCAATTTCCTCAACTCGAGATCGAAGAAGCAGCATCGAATCCCAAACCGCAAGTGATAACTCCCGCGCGTAACACTAATAATAACCTTACCAGCGTCTACGCAACATTAAACTTCCTCCGAGAGATAATTATTACAAAAGTTAATAATCCAAATGAAATCTCGTTAACCATCAATAAAGTCGAAAATGAAAAAATTATTGGCAAAATATAAGGATCCTATCTATAAAAATCTCTTTCCCTCCTGTATTTAAGCCTTCCATACTGTCAAGCAGTATGTTAATGATAACAATTTATAATCTCATAGATTTAAAGTTTTAGAAGAAAAGATGATTGAATAATTAATTAGTGAACTCCCCATTAAAAAACAGGTATCCTGTGTCAATAATTCAAAATTTAGTTACGAGTTAGACTGAAACATGCTATAACATGTTAAGTCGTAAAACCACTTTAAATATACCTTTTTCTTATCAAACTGTAGAAAAACCTCAAAAATAAAGAAGTCTCTTCAACAGACGAGAGTGTTTGGAAGTCAAAACTGAGCGCCTTATAAAACAAACAAACCCTGACCAACGTTCCAGGTGTCAGTCCTTTTTCCTTCATCCCAAATATTACACTATGAACTCACGTTACTTCAAATGCAGTGAAAATCACCCAATAAAAGGTATGCATTAATATTCAAAGATATGCCTACTAAATACTACATTTTTAGGAGATCCCATAATGAAAACTATTTAGAATGACTTAAGTTTTAATTCCTCATGTCTTCCAACCTCTAAAGCTTAGGATGAGAGAACCAAACGAGCAGCAATAGCAAATAACTCGACACCTCCTCAATAAACTTCCCAACCCAACACTGCACCAAAAGATACACTCAACCATAACAGCTTCTGCTTCTTTTCCAGATAGAAGGAAGATTTAAAAAATGTATGTTTAATATTCAAAATATTACTCAAACTTTTGGTAACCAAAACAATATATAAGTAGTTCTTTCTTAGACGCCAAACTAGATACACATTAAAAAAACTTGAAAAATCCTTTCTTCTCTCCGTCAGATTTACAATATTTGGTGTGATATCTAGTTCTCCCCGCTTTTTTAATCTCTCCCTCCAAATAATAATTTGGAATGCTTATGGCACTAAACACAAAATTGAAAAACTCAAAGAAATTGTTGAAGATCTTAATCCAGACATCACTTGACATCCAGAAAACTCCCATTAACCTGACTAATTCACTTATTTTTAAGTATACTGCCTTTTGCTGTAATAGTATCTCTCTTTGGGGTGAAGGTACAGCTATTATCAAAAATAGTATTCAATACCATCTAAAAATCGTTCCAATCTGTATGGAAAATAATTTATACACAAAACAAGAAAAAGGACAAATTCCCCTCAGACTCTCTATTATCTATCATCCATCTCATCAGACCCATTGACTTAGAAAACATCCTTAACAACCATTCAGCTATTTTCATTGGTGATTTCGATGCTAAGCAACTCTCTTGGAACCGTGGAAGAGCAAATCGATCAGATAATATAAATAATGAAAAATGCGATTATGAGGTTTAACGATACAGAGATAGGATTCTCAAGGACCTCACGTTGGTGTGATATAAAAGATCGGAGAGTGGGAAGCCAGCTCAAGTGTCGTCCTCGTCACTTGACTGAAATTCAAAATTACGCCCATCACTAATAGTTCAAGCATAGCTTCAAAGTGCAAAGCGAATAAAACAATCAATCAATCTCTTGTCTTTCTCTCCCAAGCAAGTCATGAGACTCTTATACTCCTCACATATTCTAGCTCATGCTGCTGAAACTCATGTGTTATATAATAAAACTCAAACACACACAATAAAATAAACTTTCGGTAACCAAACTTTTCGGTCAGAAATTCGGTAATGCATACAGATCTTAAAATACCATAAATCATAACCCCCCCCCACCCGCCCGTCTTTCACAAAGCAAGAAAATTTTACAAGTCTAAGTTTGTTGATATTTAATTTGAGAGGTGAAAATGAGATTATTTGCTGCAATAAATTTGATATATACAGAAAAAGTTGACTAAACGCTTAATTTTTATCATTATCGAGCATAATTAGAATATTGCTTTTAAACGTAGGAATAGAATTACCATAAATTTTCTGCATAGATTACGAATTTGTTAGATATAAGTATGAAAATTCTGCAATTCCACTTTCAATCGGAGTCTTTGTCATCACCCCAAACGTCTGAATGTGTTAAACGAAATGGCAATTTTTAGAAATAAGTAATCACATTTCCCTTTTTCAAAAACCTCCACCTCAACAGTTCAATCCAATATCTAAAAACAGAGAATAGAACGACAGTAGGATATACAGTTTTTGCATTGTATAACTTCGATGGGCATTCAGTTTGCTTTCTCTCCCATTCTGTGTAGAATATTGAAGGACATTGCTGTCTATGTAACCCCAAAGCAATAGTTATAAAGACTACCAGATGGCTATTTTTAAAAGCAACTCTAGTTCAAAGTTATTTTATTATTTAGGTTTAACAGTTTTACTATTGATATTTGTTTTATATTTTTGCTTCGTAGATGTTGTCCAATTTAAGTAAAATGTACTGATGTTGTGCTACTTTGGGCTATTGCTTCCTTTTATATATTTGTTTCGTTCACCATAAAATATCATAGAAAAAGGTTTATCTTTTTAAAATAATCCAATTTCGACATTTGTAAGGGATTCAGTAAGATTACAAATCTTTATCACTGGACAACTTTTAACTAAAAATAGAGGATAAAAGTCATTAAATCTTAAATTATTTTCATTAATTTTTCCAGCTTCGATTGATTATTTAATTATTCTATTAACGTTGTACACTTCAGAACATCACAATACCTCATAATGTTGAGCCTCAATCAAAAAACATAAATTTAAACTAAGTTTTCACACCATTCCAACATGAAGACTCTGAGCCTCAACAGATTTAACGTGACCCCAAGGGGCATTGCGTCTATTAGACCTACAGACTTGAAATTTTGTAAGCACGTTCCTTTCATGTTATAGAGGTCAGCTATAAAAGGGGGTTTGCGAAAATTGACCTACAAAGCGCGTTGCGATGACTTAAGGGGCGTTATAGATAAATAGTAAGTGTACTCCTTAAGAAATTATTTCACATGTTTCTACACATTACTTTCGTACCGGGATTTACTCGCCTTACGATTCACAGCTATTGTATCAAGAATATATATAATATGTTTTTTTCTTTTAAACATTCAACCCGTGTGAAGACAACAGGTACTTCAATTCGTATGAAATATTGCTTCTGTTATAATTATATTGTACATCTTCTTAAAACTTTAAATTGTAATTAGGTATTCCACAAAGTAATATTTAGCTTACTAAACCCAGTTAAAATAAGAACATACATAACGTCTTTTACGATCAACTCAAGCTTTATTAGCTTGGATGGAATAATCTTTTATGCATTCAAAATCCGAAATGCCATATAATTAGATATTTTCAAAAAATTCTAAATTAAACACAAATATTCAAAATATAAATTTGGATAAGTATACTGTGAGGCTAGAATTTTTCCATTTGTTCAAATTCTAAAACTCTACCGGGAGCCTCAAATTTTGTTAGAAAACTATAGATCGAAAAGTTGTTAAGCATCATAGGGTACTAGACCTTTAAATCTAAAAATATTGTTACGATTTTTTTGTAATTAACGCTTAACATTATCTTAAAATAGCGTAAATAATTTAAGTCTACATGTGTAATAAGTTAATATTAATTTCTGTTGCATTTATTTATGATAAATTCTATGATAAATATTATTCTATTTAATGACAGGTCTTCAGTGGAATTAAGCCCCGAATCCAGAAAAGGACAGAAATATCCTCGAACATGGCCATTTATCTTGTTTAAAGTTGAGAGAAACATTTTAGTTTTTCTGCTATATATATCATGAGAGGGAACGGACTTATTTCTTTTCAGTTACAAGTTCATTAATTTATTATAAATTACATTGATATATTAGTAAGAGGAAAATGTGTTAGATGTTTATATTTATACGTAAATACCATGGATAAATAATAAGAATGCAGAAATAAAAAATATAATTTTTGAAAATCAATAAAATAAAAAAAAAATCTAGACTTTCATCTATGTAGTAATACTTCTTCAGTTCAACAAGTGTCTAAAGTTTAGCTGTCAAAGAACATCAAAACTAACCATTCAAAAAATCGCTACAAATGAAGCACAATATTTTATTATGTTCCGTTTTTATGCTTCATCGAGGATTAGGGAGAACCAACCCCTCCTGTGATTTTCATTTCCCCATGTGCAGGATGAGGGGTGGAGGGACTCTCCCCTTTTGTTGCATTTTGAAGCAGAGAAATTTTTTTGCAACAGTGTGTTGAATTAGAAGACGAAAAAGTAGCCAAGAAATTTGGTGACTCTTTAAAAATATGTTAATAATAAAAAAACTCCGGAAATTTTTTTTTTTTTTGAAGGAAATTTATAAAATGTTTACAAAATGTTTTTCGTCCCGTTCTTCTACTGAACTAAAATGCATTTTCAGAGTATAAATAAATTTTAAAGGGTTATAATAAAAATGGAAAAATGATAACATATGAGATTCAAAGTTTTAGTAATGGTGAGGGCAGCTTCGACTCTTGTAATGATGATACATGATGATGGGAAATACGGATCTGAGATTTTGCAAAGAAATGAATCCAGTAATTTATATTTTTCTTCGTGTTTTGATAATGGCTGTTTTTAATTCCAATAAGTTTTTAAAATTTGTTTTATATGAAGTGACAAAAATTTGATAATAATATTTCAATAATAATAATGCAAGCTTCTATAGCAGAATATGGCAATTGTGTATTGTAAGATTATATGAAAATTGGATTTCCTTTAAAAATATGTATATGTATTTGTGCGTTAGGAGGCAGCATGTTATGTTTTTATTTCAATTTCATACAAATTTATGCAAATACGCAAGATGTTTCAAACCCATGAACATCCACTCGCTTTATGTTTTAAAATTTAAAACTAAATATCCTGGAGTACAATTATTATGAAACTGTTTGTTTTTAATATATATATTCTAGGTGTAATATAATTTACATTATTTTTTTTTAACTTTTAATGGAAAACCAGTGATAAATATCAACACTTTTTTGGTACCTACTAATAATAAGTCCTTCAGTTCCATAAAAATTTATTATTTAAATAAATTTAACTTCTTTTAAAACTCATTTACATATTTTATATTTAAACCGACTTTTTTCTAAATAAATGGACATGTTCTTTTAATACCTCTTAACTGAAACTCTTTATCATGATTTGTGCCAAAATGTCATAAAATATCATCACATAAGTTTCTTTTAAAAACGCTGTTAAGATAAATATGGGTGTTGTATAGACTTTAGAATGAGCATAGGGAAATCATAATAGGGCAATAATAACCCAATTTTTTTTTAAATTTATATCTTTGTGAACCTTAGGGGTATAGAAATTCGGAAGGAAGTTATTTGCTCGTCACTACTTTTTCATTGGGGAATATTTCTTGCTCTCTTTAAAATAAGTATGCGAATTTTTAAAAGTATTTTCTTCCATATAGATTGATAGTTGAAGCGCCGAGAATGATTGGAGTGAAAAGGGAGTCAAAGTATCTGAAAGTCTTAAACCAAATGTATGGATTAATACGATTGTTAATCTAACGGCTGTGTAGTTATATATATATATATTTTCGGGATATAATATATATATAATACATCTAATAATTTTCTATTGCAGTTTTCTCGAAAGGGATAGTGAGTGAGGGAATATTAACGTCGCACTATTCAGCTACTCGAGGACTTTTGACGATGAATACGATGACGACTTTGCACAATAGTCATGTGATGAGAACGACACCTGAGCTAGCACACCCTCTCCTAACTTCTGCACCACACCAATGGGAGGATGTTTGATCTTCGAGAGATTTAACGTGCAGAAGCCTCCTCCACACGGTTGGTCTTCAGCGGCACTAGTTAGTGTGGTGTGAAAGTTAGGAGAAAGAGTGCTGCCAGCTCAGGTGTCGTCATCGTCACTTGACCATGGTTCAAAATCACGAGGTCCGTCGTCCAAAGCCGTCGTGTTGCTGAATAATGTATGACTTCAATATTCACTCACTCACTCAGCAGCTGTAAACTCGAAACTAGTCCATGTCCTTGACCATTAGGCCTCGAAAGGGATTTCATGGTGGGATAATGCAATGCTGCATCAGCCACCAAATCTGACCAATCAGCATGCCAAAATACGGAAATCACATCAGTAAGGAAGATTCGAAAAGTTTCCGGGAAAAGATGTATATAACCTGATATTTCTGGAATGAAAAGAAAAGAACGTTTTCGTCCGTTGTAACTAACCCCCGTGTGTTTTGTTGCTGCTTTTATGCAAGTCTTGCTTGTATAATCTGTTGTGACGAACCTTAAAAAAATTCAATATCAGTCGTCAAGAGGATTCTAAATTAATAACTTCGAGGTCATTTTTAAGGAGTTTAATCTCTTTGAAAATAAAATGTTATACATATATATATAAATATAAAATAATATAGTTATAAATCCCTAATTATAAGGAAAAACGGATATCGCTTGATTGATATCGGTCAATAGAGATATTTCCGAATGAAATAAGACCCAATAACAAAGATTTAAAATCATGCATTTTATTTCTGAACAGGCAAATTGAGACTTTTAGCATTAGCTTATCTTAACGCCATTTCCATCCATCCGACGGATTGACTGCCCTTCACATTAGCGAATCGGGTAAACAGACGTTGCTAGATTCTCTTAGATATTACTAAAAAAAATACTAAAAGCATTAAAGATCAATAATTATGCTCAAAAGGTACACACAAAGTTGAGAAAGTTTCATTTTTGCGCATTTTCTTCCATTCTTATATAACCACATTTCTTTATATAAATTTTCTTACAAACTATGATTTTTTTTGTTACTCTGTCACTTTTCAATAGTGAATATAATTAAAACTTCCTTTAAATTGCAAGCAGGCTAAAATTCCTTACCGAACAATCTCTTGGACTAATAACAATCTGAACAATCTTAATAGAAACTCTTCTGTTATGGGATTATGTTGCAAATGACTTTGAGTCGCCATCTCAGTTTCGTTAAATGAAGTAAATATTATTTCACTAAAATAAATATACTGATTAAGATATATTTTCTAAATTTTAAAAATATAAATCTTAATTTTTGGGGTTTTTAAGCTGAAAATCCGTTTATTTGAGCTAAATGTTAAAACACATGTATAGTTTGCACGAATCTCAAGGAATGGAATTTATATAAATTGTGTAAGAAGGTTTTATAAAATTCCTTATCGAACAAACTTGGACTCAGCTCGAGTGAATGATAATGAGGATTACATGAATAATTAGAAATGCATTCACATGGAATAAAGATATGCTTTTTGAACACACATACAAATGTAATGATTAAGAAAACATTTCTTTTTTCTTCATTCTCTGTTGTGCGCATATCCTCAAAATTAATTTTAAAAATTTTTTAAGATTCTTTCTTCTTTAAGCAGTTAAATAATTTTTGTAATATTATATTTAGCTTTATTGATGTCATACATTAGGAAACAAGGAAAATTTCTGTATTTCTTTCCCTTTTCCTTCAGAAAATGTATAACACAGAGAAAAGTTTCTGATAATTCATTTTTTGCGTATGTAGGAGCATTACAAAACAGGGGGGGGGGGATTCACAGAATTTTAATAAAGGGAGGGAGATTTTGGTAGCAGTTGCGATCAAGACTGATGAGCTCCAATAACCATTTTTTTTTATTTAAATAGTGTTTTTTACATAGAAATAACTTTTTCAATTCCTTCTAAAATAAGAACCATAGAAAATATTTTTTATTTCTGTGCCTAAACGCAAGAACAATCATTGTCAAAATGTCATAATTTTGGAATGAAACTTGCAAGCTCCATGAAAACACTTTCGTACCAGTATACCGTGAGTTCTCTGTTCTGAAATTTCCAATTTACACTTATATAAAATTGACTTTGATTATTTTTTCGTATAAAAATCATTTTAATGCTCTTTAATTAAATCTTAAGCATGCCAAACAATACTAAATGTGTTTTTGTCACTTTTGTTGAGAGCTTAAATGTTTTTTTCTTTCATTCAAGAGTGTTCCCGAATTCACAAATGTAAACGTTGCTGGAAATCATTTAGATTAGTGTCTTACCATGGCGGCATTTTTACCAATGAGTTGAAATTTTTCTTGGTTTAGAACCACTTCTGATATTTCCACTGATGCTCAGAAAACATTGTTAAGAGAAGAAAGACATTCTTAACCTTCAGAAAATCGATTTTTCAATTTGTATCTTAAAAAAAGTAAATTTAATGCCGATTCCAAAAATGTATAACACAAAATGTTTAAAACTTAATACCCGAGTAATAGCATTTTTACAAAATGTGAACTACAGCTATTGTGGTTACAACAAATGTCTTTGGGTATCTGGAGAAAAGTGCATCTACAAACATTCCCTCCCAGAACCAGTTCTTGTTAAGATTAAATACATGATTACAAATATATACATAATTTTTAAAACATATATTTAGAAGTTTAATTGCAAAAGAACGTTTACTAAGATGTTTGCATGAATGTACCCTGAACGCAAATGAAAGCTTCAATACTGTGTGGAATCAAATTCCAAAAAAACACATTTGTGAACAAAAGAAATTGCAAATTGGTGTAATGGACGCAGTGATATGCTTTAATGAAGGTGCACATGCAAGAACAAAAGTATTAAGAGAACTAAAAATAAATCATGGGATCAACACTAGTGAAGACCATCGAAACATTTTCAAAGTTAGAATTTGGGAAGCCGAAATGACAGTTCAAAAAGCCAGCAAGGAGGACAAAACAACTGAAAGACAAAATAAAAGGAAGAAGGATGCTTTAGAAGTGTTCATGTGCAAAATGAATACAAATCTGGAATGTTTTAAATATCAAATTTTAGTAAACTGTACCATTTTATTTAGTTTTTTTTTTATTATTATTTTACTCAAAATGTGTTTTTCTAGTTTTTAGGTACATCCGTAGAAAGGTCTATCTTTTATATTTTAGTGAAACTTTGTGTGAGCTTTTGTATAGAAATAATACATTTATTGCTACTAATTTAATTCCAAAAATCTTTATATTTTTATTTTTACCGCCAATTTTTCTATAAAAAAAATTACAGTTTTTATCATAATTTCAAAAAGTCACGATTCAAATTTAAAAAAAAAATTTTCTAAACAATTAAATATAAAAAAAACTAGAGCATTTAAATAAAATTACAATTTTGTAACTAAAACAGCATGTTTTGTGGTTTTATGTGTTATATATAAAAGGAAAAATGCAGGTTCCTAATCAACACCACGTATACGAAAGCACCTTTTGGAGTGTGTACTTTTTCAAATCCCTATATTTCTAATAAAAATGGACACTTTTAAAAATTGTATGTTATATTATATTAAGAAAAGTATATAAATTGTATGACACATTTTTTATTTTTTATTTATGGAGTCTTTGTTTTTGAAAATAATATTCCTTCGAAAATTGAAATTTTGCTTGTTTTGCGTTATCGAGAACTTTCCGGTTCTTACCGGTATCACTCCAATCAAATGTTTAAATGTGTATACAAATACAGGTAACTTCTTCAATAGGTAAATGAAAAAGAAAAAGGGAAATAATATTTTTAGTTGTATATAAACATAATTATTTTTCTAAAATTAATACAAAGAAGCAAAAATCTAAAGAGCCGTTAAGCGTATATACAAACAGCCGCGGTTTGCCGACCCCTGCCTTAGGGAGTTCGCAGAAGATCGGCAATGGATTCTAAGCCAAAAATCGATGGAAACTCTTAATGCATTCAGTCGGAAAAGGTAACGTTCTCTAACGGCTAACAATTTCAGTCAGTGCCGAAATCTTTCGACACAGAATTCACTGATTGGTATTCTTTCCAATTAGCGTCAAATCACGAATCCGTAGTTCAAAAAAAATTATTGAATTAAATGTATTTTAAGAGCAAGCCATTTTTAATAATGTTCGAAAGATTCATCAGGAAATGTTTTATAAAAGATCAGGAAATAGTTTACTTTTTTATATATTATGATTTAAAGTAATAACTATAAGTAACAAGACATCAATCATTGGCATAGCCAAGTAATTTTAGTGCGTTTTTCACATGTATTTTACAATAATGCAACTAATGAACTTTTTACTAACAGAAAGTAGTGTGTGTGTGTGTACTGTACCAATCCTCTAAATGCAGATTTCCTCCAAAATGCAGGTAGATTTTTTTAAAAAAACTTTTTGCAAACAATAAATTTACTAGGTAAAATTTGAGAAAATTTTGTTATAAACCAGCGAAATTCAGGAAAATTTGTAGGAAAATTCGGGATAACTATGGGAAAATTTAAATATGATTCGGCTCATCTAGGGCACAAATGCGACCAAATGCCGAAAACCCGAGGTCAATTTGTTGCTTTATGGCTGAGAAAAAGGTACGACAAAATATGGAACGAAGACGAAGACGAAATTTGCATCCTAATAGCGCTTTTGTTTCACTACGTGAAAAAAACGCTAAAAAGGGGCTGTTTTTTCCCCTGTGTTTTCAGATCTCTTTTTCTCATAGAGTTTCTCAATAAATTAAGGAAATTACGAATTATCTTTCAATGAAATATTTTTTGCATGTTTACTCAGTTCGCGGTATTTATTATTTAACTACAGGCGTTTTAATTGAACTTAAAATGTTTATAGGAGAAATTTTTTTCCAAATGAGTCTTTTCAGCGGGTATATTGAATTCTTTTATAATTCATGGATTAGAATTAAATTTAGTATTATCAATTTTAACCCATTTTCTGTTTGTTTATGTATATAATTTAAAATTATATGTGTGTGTGTAAAAGGATAGTTATTATAATTAACTTTTAGATGATGTAATAAATTACAAAAAAGAAAACTGAATGTATTGCAAGCAACGCAAATCGTGTGATCAGAGTAAATCAATATAGATGATCTAAAATGAAGAAAACTAATTTTATAACCTTGGTTTTAAAATTGTTTTATGTTAGAAACGAATATGTGTGAACCAAAAAATAAGACTGTTCTTCAGTTTTATAATATTCTATGTTTAATTAATGAACACATTCTTATTCTGATTGTTTTAAAAACTGAATAAATGTAATTTCGGTGTTCTTTACTTTTGCAAATAAATTTCCTTCTATTTTTCTTAGCATTAAAACTTATGGTTTTAATTTTTAATCATCCATTAAAACATAAATTTTATGAAACAAGCAGAAATATACATTTAATTAAAATTTTAACTGTATATATATATATATATATATATATATATTAAGTTATATAAATAATAAAATTTCAGCCTTTAGAAAAATAATAAATAACATAACGTTTTGTATTTATTGGAAGTTTTTCAGTTATAAAATTATTATATAATACATTTTACTCTTTATCTTTTTAAAAATGCACTTCAAAAACATGTATTTCAATAAAAACAAAACTTTAAATAGTTTCTCCCCCTTCCCCCCCCCTTTTTTTTTTTGAAAATCTTAAGCACTTTTTTAAGGTTGAAATCTAAATATTCTTAAATACCTTTTACGCATTACTTTGCCCATGATTGCATATCAATAGAATCAATTGAACTTTTCTTCTAAGGGGAAGGTAAATATATAAATTTTTATTTGTTGAGTTATAAGTGGAAAAATCTGTACATGTTCAATGTGTTTGAGTACTTTTTTTTATTTCTTGAGCACGAGAAGATTTTGAATCCCCATTGCTTATTTTACATGCACTAATTTTAACTGTATAGGATTATATCAGGAAATGAAGTATGTCATTTGAGAGAGATACGAAAAATGTGTATTGTGCGCTATGGACAAGTAAAGCTTTTTAGGGAGCATTTTCTGTTGTACCCCTCATTCATTCCATGTGTTCTTCCCTACTCCCTTCTAGTTATATTTTTCTCCCCATTCCCATTTTGTTTTCCACCTTTTAGTTCCCAAAGAATTTAAAAAAATTTCATTTAAGGTGTTACATATGTTTTGAGTGAGCTAGACTTTATTTAGCAATTGATTGAAAAGGCTTTTTGCTCCCTTGTGTGTGATAAAAATTTTGGTCGATTTATAGTTACGTGTCAATTGTTTTTTGAAAGAATTATAATAATCTAAAGAAATAATATTACAAAGACATTTCAATCTTGGTGATCTTAAATCTTATTCCTTTTTTCTCATTAAAAATGTAATTAAGAATTTAAAAAATTTTGAAAATTTGCTAAAATATATATATATATATATTTTAAGTGTTGTGGATGAGATTCTATTATTTTAGTAAACAAAGAATAGCTAAAGGAAGCAATTGTGTGAGTGAGTGTTCTTTGAGATAAAACATTAAATGAATTATACAGTTATAAAAGTAAAGCTTATCTATATATATAAGAAAAATATAGAAGACATATAATACAACTATCGATATGATTAAAAACTATTATTTGGCTGCCATGATTTCTTTTATAATTATCAATTTCATTGAACAAAGAAACTATTGTCAAATCGAAGCATATATAGTACTGTACAAACTAGTTTAATTGTTATTATTTACGACATTCGCTTAAGCATTGAAACAACTTGAAGAAAATCAAAGTATACTCTGTAGCTGTTTTGATAAAACAAATATTCAACTTGAAAAAATCCAATTCCGTTGCTTCTGAAAAACTTTATCTTTCAATTTTTCTTCCAATTATAATTTTCTCTTGCTCCCATCGTTGACAAAATAAGCTCAATATTCAGGCCATCCTATCCATATCACACACATTAAAAATTAGATTTGCTGTTGAGCACTTTTATAATTTAAGTACAATGCATTATATCATCTCGTATCAAATACAAGTACTTATTTTTTTCCAATTTTAGAGGTACTTCTACCTTACGTGCTGCTATGTTAATTATTTTTCACATTTATGATTAAGCATTCCACACATCTGATTTGACACTGTAATGTTTATATTAGATCTCATTTAAAGCAACACGAATATTACTGAATCACAAGGCAAATAATATTCATTAAGTACAAATATTTATCATTTCATTAGGCCTCGGATAGATAAGGATAAGAACAAGTAACTGCAAGTGGCCCTCTGGGACAATATAATTGGTGAGAGGTTGGACCCTGGGTTAAGAAAATGGTACGCCTGTCATGGCGTATATTTTCACTTGCCTTGCAACAGTCTCATTTCACCGCTTGTTTCTAGAGTTCTGTTTAGAGGAAAATAGCGTTGTAGGGGAGTTCGAATGTTAACACACCAATATGTATGTGAGCAAATGTATATTAATGAAGATGTTATTTTTTAAATGTGAAGCACATTTAAAACACTATCGGCAGCAATCAATAATGAAATGACTGAAAATAGGACTAAATAGACTAAGATGGTTAGAAATGAAGTTGAGTTGCGTTTTATATAACAGGCGTTTCCTTATTAGCATATCGTTTAAAATGGTAGAATGGTGTGTATTTCATTTTTCTCTAAACTTTTCGTGTTGTAAAAAAATGTGTTCTTAAGCTATTTTTAAAAAATATTCTTATTTCTCCAAATTTTTAATTTTAAACTAATTCAGTGCATTTGCTAGCTCAGCAATGAAAAAGAGCTAGAAGTATAATACTAATAATAACATAATCCTTTAATTTCTCTCTTTTGAAGGCATGTTCCAACATATTAAAAGCACATTGTTTCTTCTGTGAAAATTGTGTGTGTGTTCATTCTATACAAGTGATGCTATAATAAAATATTATTGCAATGAGAGAAGATGTACCATGGATGTGTACTTCTATAGTTACGGAAAATAATTTTTCAGTCAGAATATATGTTGTATGACATTACAGGAAAGTACAATTATAAAATTTTACTCGCAGATGAAATCAATTTATGTGTAAGAGAGATTAAGTATGTATTTATATATAATCAGTTTTATTTACAAGCACAGAGAATATTTTTCTGATATAGCTTCTCCAACTTATTCCACGCATTTGTAAAACAATTCAAAATCTTGATTTAAAATTTTGCATCTCCTTTTATTCCTTAAAAAGCTTGTGATAAGATTGTGTTTTTGCAAATATTTTTAAAATGCTGCATATTTATGAAAAAATTGTATGCCTATAAGGTATTTCTGAGCAATCTTCCATACGTATTTATATAAATTTTTTTGATAAAAAAGAAGGGTTTATCAATCTTTTACTTTAAAATTTTGAACAATTTTATTTTCAAAAAAAAAAATCCGCTCATATATTATTTTAATTAGATTGAATTAAAAGTACTTTTTAATGATTGTTTCAATAGTTTATTAATTCAGTTGAAGAAGAAGAATCACTAAAAAAGATAATTCACATAAAAGAAAGATCGAAAACATCCTAATCATTTTTAATTTCTAATGCCTTACAAATTTTCTGAATTAATGTACAGCAATAATCAGCACTTAATAAACGTAAAATTTACTTAAAAATTTATTTATAGTAATTTAAAAAAGAAATATAGTATGACTGCATTTTTGAAATAAATTAATGGTTATTTGCTTATTGCTTGAGATATGAATGCTTTAGTTTAGAAATAGACTTGCTTCTATATACTCATGTACTGAAATCCTTCAGTAAAATGTATGTTATAATCCACTTTGAATTCAAATACGATTTTAAAAAATATTACGTTTTTTTTTTTTCTTTCTGGAAATTACATATAATATTTCTCGAAATTATAGGAGTAAAGTTGATTTTAAAAGGATTGACAAAAATTTAAATAAATGAGCCTAATTTTAAAATTATATATATAAGCAATTATAAATTATAAATAAACTTTATAAAACATGTTTAATAAATGCATTTTTTTAATTGTATTAATTTTTAATACTTATATTTCATATATATAAATCCTTTTTCCCTTTTGAATCATTTTCCTTTTTTAAAAATCCTTTTTTACTCAGTGTAGTGATTTGAAATTTAGCTCTTTATATTTCCTCCTGATGTTTCTCTTACCACATATCTTGTTTGAAATAAACTAACAGCGAATGCGTAAGAGAGATTTCAAACGCAAAATCAAACGAAGCCGGTCGGTAGAAACAACGCACTTGAGCGGCATCCGTTATCAGAGAGAGCCGTGTCAGATCATCCCCAGAGACATTAATCAATAATGGCGGATTCCGTACAATCCCTGAAGAGGAAGTGTAGAGAAAGCAACAGTTCCCTTCTTCCTTTATATAATTTACACTAAAGAACCATTAGCGTTTGTTCTGTGTTAAAACTGTATGTCATTCTATTTTTCTCTTCTATGTCATTGGGGATCACAATCGTAAACTTTAATTTGAATGTATTGTAATATTGTATTTTCGGCTATCATTTTCTTTTAATTTCAAAAGAAAAAACCTTCTGAAATATTCTAATTGCAGAAAGTGATTTCCCGTCTCAAAATATGTTATGAATGCTATTCACTATGGTAAATAAACTTTGTTAAATTCATTCACATATGAAAACAATTATGATGTGACAAACTTTCATAAGATTTGATATTTTCATTTTATGTATTCTTCTTTCAAAATAAAAGTATTAGATCATATTCCCAAATTAAAATTTCATAAACTGATAAATAAATAAAATTTCTTTTTTGGAAAGAACGTGGATTAAATTAAATAATAATTAGGGGATTTTATTAATCATGGTTACATTAAAGTAAAAGTGTTCCAAATCTAACATTAAGAAATGAACAAAAGGAAAATCAATTCATATCAATCAGTATTAATACATGATTATAAAAAAAATATTATAACTTGGAGAGATAAAAATCTATTAAGCTTTGTACTCTTTTCTCATTTGTAAATTAAGTATTTGGAAATGAACTGAGTCATTTTTAATGTGCGCGATTGCTTAAATGAATATCTTATATATTAATACGTCGCGTGTTATTCAAGACGAAAATTTATCAAGACTAAATTTCACTACAATTACCAGCTAAATATTGATCATTCTGATGAGTGTGTGTGTGTGTTGCTTATTCATTTTGTTTGTTTTTCTTTTTAAATAATGGAATATACTTTTTAATGAAGTATTTTTTTCACAAATCTGAATAGATAGTTTAGATAAGAAGAACACTGGAGTTTGAAAAAGGAAATGAACTTACTAATGGAATGGTAAATATCACTTTCAATAAATGTCGCTGCCTCTCAAATGAAATTAAATTTAACAATCAAACTCATGAATGCATTACATACGTACTTGTTCAAAAATTATTCTTGTCAGTTATAAGCACTTTAAGTACGATAAAGTATAATTAGCAATATTAAAATGAAATAACCGAAAACGAATAAGCAGGAGATTTGTCATCTTACGGGAAAAAAATTAAGTTTAATTAATGATAAATTAGAACAATACAATGAGTTCTTGGGATTTCTTAATTTTATGGTGTGAGAAGTGAAGGTATCTGAATTGATATTAAATTGTTGCTAAAAATAAAATGAATGTGGTTGGTCTTATTTAAGAGAGAGAGAGAGGTTACTTTAACTATAATACAAGCATACTACAATTTTCATGTGAAAAAGGTATAATACTATGAAAGACTAGCAATTCTAAATGGAAAAATACATAATTATGCAATACAGTAATCTTACATACAAGATATGAAAAAATTGATAACATTGGGGATGAATTATGCCCTAATTTTGCCCAGTGACACGTTCCCAAGTTACTTAAAAAGAGACATAACAGTGTAATGACGTATTTATATAGAATGTTTTTCAAATGTAATGCAGAACATTAATACTTACTTGAAGTTTAGAACAAGACAAATTCTTAAAATAATTGTTTTCAGTCGGTGTCGTTCACCCCCCCCCCCCCGTTTCAGTCTTTTGTAAAGCTGACATTTATATTTAATTCTTTATCTTCGTCTTATGTTAAAAAATAAAATCCAAACCTCGAAAATAAATATTCTTATAAATAAATATTTATATGTCCCTGTGACTGAACTACTATATAGAGAATACAACATTTTAATTTTTCTATTAATAATTACTTAAATTAAATACATTTTTTTGTATTTTATTTAAATGCTAAATGAAATTTGAACGTCAAACTCTTAAATGAAATAAAATATTTTGAGACAATCCTCTTTGAGTATTCCCTCAGCAAAAGTTATGAAAACTATTTTAAAATTATAAGACTACCTCGCATTTTGTAAAAAAAATAAATAAAAAAAGGAATATGAGCGTATTTTGACATCCATGCCATGTGATACCTAACATGTATAGTTTTAACAGCTCTCTCTTCTATAGATAAAAACATCAAGATTCAATTTTTAAAACAAATTTGTTGAAAGACTCGATATTTCCCTTACTTAGATAATCAAATTTGGAAACTTATGAATATATTTATTTTTAAAGTTCAACATCTATTTCAAAAGACTTTTGTCCACATCTAATCCTATTAAAATATGTTTATGAAGAATTCTCAAAGAAAAAAATTTATTTTAAGAATTCATCCTATTCATAGCTTTAGATTGTATGCCTGTCTCTATTCTTTTGGTAATATGAAATTATGCATGCATGAAATTTCCTGTGAGAATGCAAATAACAAAGATGAGATATTGAAGAATTTGTGGGGTTCTCAAATAACAAAATAATTCAATAGTTAAGATCAAAATATACAGCTACAATGTCTTTCAAAACAAAGCAAACATTGCTACAAGCTCGAAATCCATTCAAAACTCATTCTGAATTCTTTACTTTGTGTTTTTGAATGTTTTCAAAAAGAATATGCTGCTATTCATTACGTTGAATATACTGATGAAATTTTAAACTTAAAAGTCTTTGTGAATAAACTTTTAATGCTTCTGATGGCGCGCGCGCTTTCAAGTAAGCGTAATGAAAAAAAATATTTCTAAAAAAGGTGAAACTTAAAAGAGTAAACTAAAACTAACTGAAACTTAAAACTTCTTTATAACTGTATAATAGTTCACTTAAATCATTGACGTTAATAATTATCAAGATAATGTCATAAAAGCATAAAAATTAGAAATATAAAAGGCAACTGTATTTATATTATAAAAATATTGCAAGTACAGAAAAAATTACAATTTTAATAATTCCCCCAATTAGTCTAACGTGAGGAAAGAATTTATCGGAAGGCTACATATCTATTCTAAAAAATTTTATTTCAAATACAGCCCCCGCTCTTTCTGATTGATTGCTCGTCTTTTAAATGCGGAATATTTTCTTTTAAATTTTAAAAAATCTTTTTTTATAGAAATGAAGTCATAGTAAACGTAATTAATAAATAAAAAATTCAGGTATTAATATTGAATATTTATTTTGAAAAAAAGTTGTTTGTAGACTTTTGGCAGTATGAATATTTCCTAAAAATACCTGTTATATATATCCAATAAAGTTTTCAAATGCTACATCAAACATTGATAACTTGACAACAGATGAGAAGCAATTTTTTTCAATTAGATAAATCCCTCCTTTATATATAGGAAACTCAAAAATAGAAAATATCTCTCCAAGTAATACTTTATCATCCACCAATATGTATAACTTATATTCACCAAAAGTAATGTCAATATTATCAACGTGCGTTCGTAAACGCACACCCTCATGCTTTTGAATAAAACTAAGTGGAACTGAAATGTAGACAATTGGGGTTAATTTTCTCTTCGAGGAGATGGCGTTAAACTTACGGTGTTCCTACTCCTGAGAGGAGTATACCATCTCATCAGAATTATTGAAAAGAATATTAATATTTTAAAATTACTTCAAGATTATTAAAGTTAAACATTTAAAAATTTAATATACAATTTTTTTAATGAGGCTTCAAAATGAGCCCCTGAAATACAAAAAGGTCAAACCAACTCGCTTAAAAAATAGAAATTGAAAATCTTATATGAAAAATTGAGTGAATAAAGACTTATTAAGAGAGAAAAAACACTTCCATGCTAGAGTTGAGTGTTAGAAGTTGAGCTGAGTTGGAGTTCAATGTTTGTAAGCTGCTCTCTTTTCTGAGCAGTTTAGGAGATAAATCTTGGTTAAGAAATCTAGAAAATTAAAAACAGAGTTTACTTTGTATATATAAAATTAATTTGAGGCAGTCTAAAAATTAATTTGACTAGCCATCGTTCATATGCCGCAAATTTTTTAAAGAATTTAAAGAAATATATATATATTCGTATAAATGTTTGCCTCAAAAAGGGAGGGTAGAATGTTGGGACAAAAGAAATGTCAGGGCAGCGTCACAATATAACAGTGAAGAGGATATCTTTCTTGATATTGCACTAAATACTTTTTACTTCAATTTTAATGTCATGCAAATATTTTAAAAATAATGTAAAAGTAAAAATAATTATATCAGTATAATTTATTTATTAAAATTTTTTTTCGGTATTTCTTATATATTATACATTTCTTTTTTTTTTATTTGGTATCTCTTATACATTATAAATTATGAATAATATTTACATATTAAATCTAACCATTTTTAAAAGAAATGTATCTATCCAAAGGTCTTTGTTAAGACTAAAGACGAAATTCTCTCTCCCATTCATCCAGCTACTAAGCTGTAATACTCTTTTAGAGCAGGATAGATTCTGGATTTCCCTTTCTCTTTCTGTATATTACACTGAATGAAAAATAAATTCTAAAAAAAAATCTTATTAGAATTGTAAGGACAGAATCACACTCAAAGCAAGACTTTTTAGCATATCATTACATGAAAAGTAATAAATAGCATCTTGATCGAATCCTTTAATAATCAACCCAAATTATTTATTTTTTATATTAATAAGACAAAACACAATTTTTAAATGCTTTCAAATATTCTAAATCCTCACGTCCTATGAGCAAGCTGAAATTTTAACAACTAATATTCTTAAGTAACGACTGAAAAAATGTAAATCAAATGTCTTTTTTCAAAATTATTTGCTGACAAAGAAGATGTATCATGAAGACTAAATTATATAGAAGATTTGTTGAATTAGTCAGCTACATCAAAAACAGCATTATCTCGCTTGGCTTCGATGAGAGACGCGGAATACATCATTTTATTAAAATTATCATCTGTCGAGTTTATTTATTGTTGTACTTCGAAAAAGCATGAAGAGCTATCGGAAACGAACCTCGTCATTGTGAACTATAGGCAAGTGACGAGGACGACACCTGAACTGGCATCTTGCTTCCGAAATTCCAGACCACACTACCGCAAGCTCTCTTAGCCTCGACAGATTTTAAGTGCATCAGCCCCTCTACACGGCATCTTTCGGGAGAAGGTAAAAAAATTCACATGTTACAAATCCCTACAAATAAGTTATGTTATTAATTCCGAGCCGATAAACAAAACAAATAGCATTCAAAGTCAGAAATCAGGTTAAAAGTGTTCGAAATCAAATAACCATTTTTTGAAACTTCTAAATCCTTTCAGTCATACTCAACGTAGATTTCTAAAATGGATATATATATAAACTAATTTAAAGTTAAATAACGAAATTTATTACATCTACAACATATATTTTTATAATTAATAATTTATTATCAGGTCATTTCAAATCCGAGTCCTCACTTATTCCTATTTTCTGTAATAATTTTAAAACAAACTGTATTATTTGTAAAATTATTCATTATACTATTTGATTTAAATATATATATGACTTCTATAAGCTTGGGATCTTTATTTTCATTCAATTGCATCTCAAAAGGATTGTATGTACATTTTTACCTAAGAAACACTGAGTGTGCTTTTGATTCTGATTAATAAACTGACTCATCAGGAATATTTTCATGTTTTTCATGACAATGGCGCCTTTTAGATTGGTGCCTTTGTCAAAATAAGTGTTTCAATTTAAGAAAAAAGTATTTACATAGGGTTTTCTTTTAAACCATTATAGATATGTTTGCTGAGAATGTGTAATAGAATGTCTCTAGATTCTTGCAGTTTTAAGTTTTAAAGAGTTACGTAATATAAACAGAATTAGTACCTCTAGCAAACAGAAATGCATGAAGACTAGTATTGAAAAGGGTTCTGAAGTATCGGGAAGAAAGCTTTCAAAAATTTCGATTCAACTAAAAAGCAATTTCAATTTCCTAGAGAGCTACAACACATATAGGGCTTCGTATTTGTACATTGAAAAGGTTTCAGTAACTGTGCCAAAAACGGAAATGAGAAAGTTTGTGTAAAATTCGAAATAGACACCCCTATATTATTTCACTTCGATCTTCGGTTACTAAGGGCAGAAATTCCTCATTTGAGATGAGAAAAATGTTTACTTCGCCAAAATTAGAAAAATGTTTACTTAAGGGAAATGAGAAAAGTATTTATCAAAGAATAATTCTATAAAATAAAATTATCATTAAATTTGTTTTCTCTGTTAACCAAGAAATTCTATTTTTTTTCTTCATGAGAAGTCCTTGGTGTTTCATACGTTAGAATCACGTTCAACACTTATTCGCAAATTTTATGGTTAGGAGGGTAATTTTTGGTCCCAATGCAATCAAGAATATAAAGGTAGGAAATCAAGGATGGATTTATTGATTCCATATAATCGTCACCCTTTAAAGTAACACAAAGGGTATTAGCGACTGATCTCATAATTTTGAACTTGAGTCAAGTGAATCAGGAAGACACACTTGCAGTGGGACTACATTCTCCAGTCTTCCACACCATACCTACGTGTGGAATTCGAGCCTCAGAAGATTTAACGTGCATCAGCCCCTCTAGTCAAAGGGTCCTTGGTGGCACCAGGATTAACATGCATCAGCCCCTCTAGTCAAAGGGTCCTTGGTGGCACCAGGATTCAATCTCACGACTCAACAGAAATACTATAGGCCACGAGTTCGCAACCATGAGCACTCAACTACTGCGGTCACACCACGGAGTGATTATCTTAAAATCGGGAACAGTATTAAAATTTTAAAGGCCACAGTATGGAAGTTTAAAGGGTAGAGAGCAATCCCGAATGCACTTTCATTATTTGACCATGGGCAGCTGATTATTTAATGCTAACGCCGTATTCTCTGAACCTTCTAACATACACTACGTTTTGAATCCTAAATTATAGCCTCGGACCTTCACTCAACATGAAATTTATTGATGTGAGTTATATTTTCTCTAAGAATCATTTTAGCGCTGATCGATGGGATTGTTGGCTGACTATTTATTAAACTCGCTCACTTTGAAGCAACATGCGAGCTATAAGCAACAGACCTCATAAATCTGAAAGTTGGTCAAGTGACGAGAACGACATCTGAGCTAGTACTCGAACTCTCTGAATTGAACCACGGGATATTTTTTTATCAAGTTTGTAAAACTAGTTTAATGTCAACTAGCCTGACATATCTCCTAATTGACATCGTGATGCCTAAAAACTATAATTCAATAAGATTTTATGTGTAATGGGCTTAGCTGTTCCATAAATAAAATTTTTGAATGCGCAACTCGGCAGCTAATGGACCTTAATATCTTAATACCAAATACGATACCAGGGCTTACGGAAAAAATGCAAGTTACTTTTCGTTTAGAAATCAGTTTTAATCTCCAACTAAACTCGCTTAGTAATTTCCTTTGAAAGATTAATCAAAGTAACAAATCTATCGGCCAATCCTAGTTCATTATTAACAGAACTCTACAGCTGACTTATTTCAAATAATCCAATCCAATCATTCAAAGTTTTTTATTGAATAAAATGAGCGGATTAACTATATAAAAGATAAGGCGGTAAAATATATTATCGAGAGGTTTCTAAAGTTACACGGATGTCATCACAAAATCATATATATAATATCACAAAGATATATTTCTAAGCTAAGAAGATACTCAATATCGTACATTCGGGATATATATAATGTTCTGGATCGATAGAATGAACTTTTTGAAATATCCTTACCGAGTCCTACTCAGTAGTTGATCGAAAGCAGGATTTCTGCCCCACATCCTAAAGCTTTGTATTCAACAAGCGATTCTTCCATCTCCCTCCCAACGGTTTGACAAAAGGTGAAAGCGGAAACTTCACCTGGTATTAAAATTACCGAGCTGGGGGGGGGGGAGTATTCTCCCTTTCTTCCCCCTTCGAGTAGAATTCTTTCTTTCAGAAACCTCATAAAAGCTCTCATTTTTCCGCAAAAATGCGCGTCTCAATATCGTACCAGATATATATAAAAATGTTTGCAAACCTAATATCTCTAACTTTATCCCATTCAATTCCATCTGTCTTTCAAAGAAGTGATATCAAGGGTTCTCTCGGGTGCTCTCTCTCTCTCTCTTGCGAAAAGTTAAACCTTACATATATATATAGATAAAATAATTTCGGAATAATTCATCACGCTAAAAATGCCCTTCGCTTAGTGTTAAAGAATAACATCCAAATTTGAAATATTTTTGTAGACATAAGAACTGAAATATTAATATATTATATATTCTGATTTCGCAATTTAATGAGAGCAGAATATTTTATTATACTCATTTTTATCTGAGGTGATGCATTTTTTATGGTATCTAAAATGTTTCTCGCGCGATTTTTCTCCTTTATCATAATACTAAATGAGCTGTCCCTTTACTTGTTAAAATAAAAAAATTAGTATTTATTTAATATTTTGAAATTTTAAAAACGCTGAACAGGTGTCTTAGTTATAATTTTGAAAATGTTCGTGAATTTCCATCAATCTGCCTGAAAATGTACCCCGTGTTTAGTTCACGCTCTTGCACATCGGGCAAAGGCAGCTTTAATGAGCGCATAAATGATGATGCCAATTTACGAGGAATAGTGAAAGGTTAAATTTTAAAAAAGTTGAACCTCTAGTATTTATTTATAACTTAGATTGACAAACATTATGTAAAAAATGAAGTAAAATCTGAATCACATTATGCAAGAATAAAAAAAAGTTATATAACCGTAAAAAGCTGAAATACAGTAACAGTTTTTGCCTATTTTATGAGCATGTATTTGCTTACATAAGCAAATCAACTACTACCCAAAAAAAATCAAGCATCAAAATGGAAACGATCAGTCCTAGAAGGCCATATACGAATCAAAATATTCGCCCTGAACTAAGTAGCTTTGGTAATCGCTACTCGTGGTCGCGAACTCTTGACTTATGTAATTGCTGTCGAATCGGGGGTTTGAGTTTTGGCGACACTGAAGACACGTGGTATAGATGAGTTGATTCACAATTAATTCTGTAGGCCTCCTGGTGTCCTGGTGTGATAGTTGGGAGAGTGGGGTGTTAGCTCAGGTATCATTCTCGTCTTTTCTTTGTGGCTCAAAATTACGTGTTCCGTTGCCAATATACCTCGTGTAGGTTCACAATAGGACGTTATTGAGCAATTTAATAACTGTCCTCATCAGAAATGTAATTTTTTTCATAAAAAAATTATCAATTGGAGCTCCCAATAGGATGTAATGAAGCGAAGAGAGTATAATTTTTTTTTTAATATCTTCTCTGATATAATGGAAATAAAGGGATTAATTTCTGCATAATTCTATATTTTGATGATCCACCTGGTGCTGAAACTTATATGACTGAAAGATAACATTTATATAATCTATGAAAGGTAAGGTCACTTTAACTAGATAATTTTTGCTCTTTGTGCAATTTATTTTGTTTTTTACGCTTTAATCCAATTTCGGTTAGCCATGGGCAAATGATGAGAGTGAACCCTGGGCTGACATCACTCTCTCCTAACTTCTCTACTACGCCCTTGTGAGGATTTTTGAGCTCTGTCAAATTTAACATGCATCACACAGATTAGAATGTTTGGAAGAAAACTTGTAATGCACAGAGTATCAGATGTAAATATATAGGAGAGGGGGTGAAATCTTATTTTTCGCAGTTTCCCCCTTTTATTAGAAATTAATTATTAAATTAGTACACTCCCAAAGTCCATCATTCTCGCATCATAGCCCAACCCAATACATCCCTTAACGTATTCTTTTGATTTTATCGATTATTGGAAACAAAAAACAGAAAATAATAAATCATTAATTAAATAATTAACATTAATAAAATAAATTAATAGTAATAAATATTTAATTAAAATTCCAAGTATTGTATGTATAGGTTTAAATCATTCGAAAAAAAATTATGGGGAAGGGAGGGTCTGGACCTGGACTGCCCTACAGATTAAAATCACCTGAGATTACATTTCAAATCATCCAGGTGCTTTCAACATAGGTATACTATACTCGGAGAACTGCTTGTTGTGTGTAATATATTTTTATTACATAAAAAACTGCTTTCAGCCACAACCGATTTTTCAAATGAGTTTCCTGTTACATAATGCTTTCAGGGATGATAGAAATCTTTTACAATACATCTAACCAAGCATATGTAATCCTTTTTGAAAGATTTGGAAGATACAAAGCATATCTTTTTTTTTTCAGTATTATATAGATTTTAACAATATCTCGCTGATTTCCCCTTCCCGTCGAATGTTGAAGGTTAACCCCTAGGACTCTCCCCTAATTCATGACCATCTGGTGTAGAGAACTCGGATTACATTCTCATGGTAAAGTGAATAAATGTTTAATTTAGGGTAATTAATTACTGGGCAATTTTTTTATTACTGGGCAAAGAAATATTACAATAAGCAAATAAATTGCAAATTTATCGAAATATGAGTCTAATAAAATTGCTTTATTATAGAATCCTTTTATTGAGTCAAATCTGTTGTATATATCTGGTTTCAAATTGCTTTTTCTATGAGCACATTCATGTTTGTTATTAATACACATATGCAGTAAATTATATACTTTCATACATAAGGCTAAACAATCAAATTAATGTATTTTCCAAATACTTTTTTAACTTCTTCGAGCTTATTATACCAAACAGATTATAGAAAAATATATCTTATCGAATCAGTCTACCATTTTAGGACCATCAATTTAATAATGTTTTGCAAAAAATTTTCTGTTGAAGAAGGATACTCTTAAATTGAAATGTAATCTCTTGTGATGGAATTTCACTTAAACTTTCCAGCTTATATTTCTGAAGAGGTGGTTGAATTATATTTTCCTTAAAATGTGAATGAAAAAGGGCTTAAAGTGATATGGGGGGATATGGGAAATGTTTTCAGTACAAATGTTTTCAGATTTAAATATTTTAATCTTACCTGCTTTTTCAGATTTTATTACTGCTGTGAATTAGAATTGAGTAGAAGGGAAAGTTGTTCTGCTTAAGAATACTGTGAGCTTACTTTAACGAAGAATAAGCGCTTGTGATCTAATTCAGCAAAGGACTTTCTCGGCAAACAAGTATGACGGCACAAAAGGTTAATGAAAAATCCAAATACTCTTCTACGTTTTAGTAGACGTTTTAGTCATTTGGTACCCCAAAATGACTAGATTATCGTATTTTTTAAATTTTTATTTAGTTATAATTTTTAAATTATTACCTTTCGATGATATAATTTTTCTATGCCTGAAAATTAGAAGTTGGAAAAAACTTCGTTTGAAAAATGTAAACAAATTTTGAAATTTGTGACCACGAACCTCTTTTTAGAGGTGTCAGTGATTTTATGCTAGTTTTTATCAACTACTTTTCAAAAATAAATTTTATTTTGTTTTGACCATAACTGTAATGCTTTACTGTACTTTTAGTGATTACAACCTTTATTACAATCTATTTGTTGTTGCTAATGTCACTTCTTTCGTTTGATTTGCAGTTATCGTGTTACGTTTTATATTGAAAAAAAAACTAGTCTTTTTCAAGACTTTTACTGATTATCATTGTTGCTAAAACTGCCGAGATTTCAGTATATTATCTGTCTTTTAATCTCTTGAAGATTTTTTTTAGAAATGCCACGAGTAAAACGTCGAAATCATTCTGCTCAGATGAAGAGCAAACGTTGAAACAGCAAACTTCATTATAAATTAGAATACCAATAAATAAGCAATTAACACCGATCGAGAAGTTAGTGTGGAGTAAACTTCACAAGCACAACTCACAGTCTTGTTGTTTGTGACTAAGGGGTCAACGAAAACGCGTACTCACATAATGCATTCGGAATAACTTCAATCTGCTTGTAAATAAATCATTATTCATGCATAAATTATTGTAACTGAAGAATTATTGAATATATTTCCCATTATTGATAAAGATTTTAAAATTCATAAGTTAAGAGTTCTTTTCATTTTGTATGTGTTACATTTTACCATAAAATGTTTACTGTTATATCAATATCATTGAACTTAAAAACATTACTTCACAAAACAAGCAAGAGTTTAGATGACCTGAAAGAAATTTTAGAGTTTTGCGACTAGAAGCAGTGGATGTGTCTGGATTCGGCTTAAAATCACAGAAAAAAGCTATAATGCTATAGAACACTTTAATTTTAATTGAACCCTCAAATCTCTTCAGGACTTGATGAAGAATTTAAAAGATAAGATATCAACTAGGTTTTTCTTGTTACGTGTTCATCTACATAATAAAATTTCATAAAACCCTTAAGAAAATAATTAAATAAAATAAAGTAATCAGAAACGTAATTTATAAGTATGCTTTTTAAAAATATACAAGAAAAATAAATTCACATTAGTTAGTCGGAAAAAAAAAATTTAGAATTTATCCCGAGTAATTGAAGACTGTATGGATAAGATATGAGACTAATGTATAATGCCAAAAAATACATGTATATCGCTCTAACGAATAATAAATAAATAAAATATATTCAAAACTTCTTCGTATTCAAAAGAAAAGAAAAACGCTTAAAATTCAAAGAACCTCTTGACAAAGTGCCTGAAAGAAAAATAAAGAAGAAATATTTCAAAGACAAACAAATTGTGAAACATATGGAAAAAAATCGATAAAAATGAAAAAATTTCTCAATATTAACACTTTACTAATATGGGCATACAATTTTGGTAAGAAGTTTCCTCCCTTCCTTTAATTATTTCTATCCACCCTACTGCATATACGAGTATGTCTCTGAATTGGATGGTGATCGGAAAGAAATCACACACTGTGTGCTCTATCATGTACTCTTCGCCTAACGTGTTTCCTAAATGGAGACGATGAAGATTGAGAAGCACCCACAAATCGGTATCCATAAATGAATAATTAAAACGTTGCAATTAGCGGCATTAGTCATGCTAGCATGACTTCCGAAGCGGGAAAATCCGGTTGCTAAGAGGAATAAAGTAAAACAAATTTGGAATAATCGCTTGTTTAGATATGAAGGCAAAAAAATAAATAAAATGTAATTTTAGGAAACAATAGGAAAAGAATTTTCCTAACTTTTATATCACCTTAATATTATCTTATATGCATGTATTTAGGGTGTTGCTGAAATCGACCGACAAATTCACAGAGGTGGGAGTAGGCAGAATGGGGATGACAAATCACCGTAGAATACGGGGTCGCAAACCACGTTGAGTCGGAGTAACTCGTAAAAACATTTCTAAAGTGTGTGATATCGAGTGGAATGGAAAGGAGCAATAAGAGTTAAGAAGTTCATTTATTAGACGTAAAACTTGTTTACAATACGAATAAGGCATTCCAGCTCGATGTCAGAATGCAATAACCGGAGATTGTCTCAGGAAATGCTCGAAATTGCGACCGCGTTGGTCATAGCACAGCTGGCACCGACGGACGAAGGATTTGTCCTATAGCCACTGGCATCTCATACATAAGCGATTTTAGGTGGTCTCAGAAGAAGAAATCCAAGGGATTGAGGTCCAGGGAGTGAGAAGGCCACGCAAGAAGTCGGGATACGTAGAATGGGGGGTGGTTTCGCACCGCTATCGAAAAATGTGCTGGTACACCATTGTGCATGGTGTTTTGATGCTCAAAAGGCCGGTCCTCCCGGCAGCAACCTCGAGAGAAGTTGAAAATTTACATACGTGCACACATGTTTCTTCAACCCTATCACGTGATCCGCATTCATTTGTCCATTTCCTTCGGCTGGCTCATCGTCTTCCCGACGGATACTACTATCATGATTTGCGACCCCATATTCTATGGTGATTTGTCGTTCCCATACTGCCTTCTATCACCCCTCTGAATTTGATGGCCGAAGTCGGCAACACCTTGTATATTTTTTTCCGTGGATAAATTTTGCTATAGGTATTCTAACAATAAGTAGAAATTTGTTTTGTTCCAAGATCCTGCTTTCTTCATTTCGTGTCTGATTTTTATTAAAATGATCAAATACTACTACTCCAGGATTGGCATTTTTTTTTTTTTTCTTTTTCAAATTGAGTGAAACAAATAAAAGTTATTGTCACAATTTTTCATATTCGCGGGCGTGGTCTGAGTTTTTAGGAAATTAAATAAAATAGTTGTTCATCGAAGTGGGGAAAGCTTTTCAAATGTAATTCCATGAATGGGGGCATTCATGAAACAAGTATTCAAAAAAGAAGCTTATAATACGATTTATAATTCTTGTTTCATTATTTGCCAGTTATTTTGATAAAACTGAATTCGAAGATGTTTTTTAAGATGCAGAATTTAATCTTGAAATGTGATGCATTTGGCAAAAGTCTGTAAATTAAAATGTTTCTGAATTTGCTTACAAGAAAAGGAAGAAAGCGTAGGCGTAGAGCATTTGAGTGTTATTGTAAAATAGAAATTGCGTAGGCGAAGGTGAGAGATAGAATTTCATGGACGTAAAAGGATTACTCAACCAATCGCGAAGCTTCTGGCTTCCGATTGGATGCCGTTATATATTTGGTCCACCTACTTCAAAGACTGATTGGGTTTTGAAAATGTTTTTCTTTTTTATATTGCAGTGTTTTTGAGAGAGAGAGAGAAATGAAGATACAAAAAACACATTCAATAGACTATTTGGAGATCAATTCTGGTAATTTTGGAAGGGTTGTATTTTTTGGCGAGTTTATTTGCCCTTGAGAGATTTTCAAGGATGATCAAATGAAATATAGGCACAGTTTTGAAAATTGAAATATTAGTGACTGCAAGGAAAATTCAATTCGTACCTTCGATTTTCTCTCTCAGCATTTCGTCAAAAATAATATGTAGTTTTGTATAAGTGGTCTTTTGTGAAATTTAAAACGCATCTGAAATGAGTAAATGACTCAGAGTTGGAGCAGTGATAAAACTCTTTCGAGAGATGTATAAATCTCAGTTATCTTTAAGATTTTTTTGGCGTATTTAAAATTTATATTCTTTTTTAAAAATTGTTAATGGGGTTGGTTGCTTAGCCGTATCTCTTAAGTTGGAAAAATTGTATGAAAATAGCATTAGAATTAGATAATAAGAAAATAACGATGGTGGAATAAGAAACACGATTTCTTTTAATTAGCGTAGTTGTACAGCTACGCAACAGGTATCTCACGATTAATGCACCTCCTCATGTTTTCTAGTCAAAGGTATATGACAAAGATGGTACCTTGATCTGATGCTTCATTCACCAAACACATTCACATCGCGTTCCATGATAGCTTAAATTCTCAGTTCGGCTAGACTCTCTAATAATTCCGCGAGACAGTACTCGATGAAATGAAGATTCGAACCTCAACTCACATCTACGAAGCTCCTGAAGCCCGGAAGATAACGTGAACCAGAACTCAAGCCCGAATTCCTTTTAAAATAAGACGGGAGAAACGAAACACTCTCTCTCTCTCTCTCTCTTGAAGATCATATGACAATTTTTCTACTTACAATTATAACAATTCCTGAATTTCGAATAATACTTTCATTCAAACATTATCATAGTATTAATTCGAGCGTCCAAATTTGGTAGCGAGTGCGGCACTAGAGGGTGACATCACGAAATGGCTCTCACATTTGGGGACGGACTTGCTATGTCTGCAAAAGCTAAGTTGCCTATATGCAGCCCATTGATTAAAAAAAAAACATTATCATAGTATTCAAGGCTCATATTGAAAGTAAGATAATTATTTATAAAAAAGAGCTTATATATATATATATTTAACTAAAAATATATTTCTATCATAAACGTCCTAGAGGAATTTAGGAACTTAAATATATCTTCCAAATTTCATATGGGCTTTTGTAACTTGGTTGGTAGAGCTATATGATGGCCTTCATATAAAAAAACGTGTTGCCTTTTGGTGGAGATTCAGCGCAAGTGTCATACTCATCAATTGATCATATTTTAAAACGAGATACCAACCTCGTCATTTTTACGTGCTAGAGCTTACACTACATGCCTTCTTCATTAATTGGTTCAAAATATTTGTTAAAATGTTTCATTTTCGTGTATCAAAAAATGATTATAAAATCTATAGAAGAAAAGAGAAATGGAAAACTACAGAAATTACTTAGATATTTTATAAAGATAGCATTCCTTAGTTTTAATTTCTTTTCAGGAATAAACTATGTGGTGACTTAGTTAATGAATAAAAGAATGTAATGTGAGGGAACAAAGAAATATTGTCTTTAGTTAAAGAAGCTTAGAGAAATTAGTTTGTTTTAAACTTTCAATACTTTATTCATACCACGCCTTATAGTTTTATAAAAATATATATGAAAAGCATGACTTTTTAGAACTATTATCCGTGTGTGTAAATTTTACTTTCATCAAATATTTTTAAAATCTTCGTAATGAGTCTAGAAAAATGCATTAGGTAATGATTTTAATGCATACATTAAAAACCTTTACATAAAAAGATATCTAACAAAAGAATTATACAAAAGAAAAATATGTATGCCATCGTTTTAAGAAATATTAAATAAGTTCTAATCTGCTTATTTTCTTTTATTCCGATTTCGTTACTTGGCAAAAAATATTTTTAGTAAAATTTTAAGTTATTGCATACATATACACTCATATATTTGAAACGTTGCCATTGATAATAATACTGATTGATGAATCAATACTTTTCTTAAGTGTCCTTTAGATTTACACATGAAAAAAATTCTAATCCTAGCAAAAATATCTATTAAAAATATATAAGCATCCTGGAATCCACAACCATCTCGAGAACTTTTTTTCACTCAAATAGAAAGTATAATGCTGTGTTTGTCCTCAAACTTTTTATCGTAGATATTTATGAATAACACATTTTAACATTCTTCTCTTAAGATATTACAGGAAGTAAAAGTGTAAAAAAAAATTGTATGCTACAATGCTGTGTGTGTGTGTTATTGAGAGAATTTACTTAATTTCACTGAAAGAGTAACTATTTAGCATACGAAATCTGTGCAAATAAAACCTATTTTAACTCTTTTTTCCCCAAATGGGACTGAGATTTTAACAAGAAACAAACATCGATCTTTTACAAGAATTGAACCCAAAAACTGCATTTATGTATCTTCTCTAGAAGGAAAATTACTTAATACATAAAAAAGTTTCCTAAATTTTACGTTAAGCATCCGCAAAGAAAAAATTCTAACTGAAATTATTGGGGTAAAAAGAAAAAAAGCTTCCTAACTTCGAATAGAATGAGTCAATAAAAATAATTTTTAGAAAACAAGAATTTACTTGCCGTTTCTGAAAATAAAATAATTATTTAATGTGAGAAATGCATGGATAAAAAATGGTTCGATGTAAAATGGAATACAACTCCGCATGGATAAAAAATGGTTTTGTGATGCCCATTAAAAAAACGAGGGCTGATTAAATCTTTGAAGTGTTCATTCACTTAAGGTTTTTAAGCAAACAGTATTTTACTATAGAATATCATTGTAAGTTGAAAAAAAAGGAATTAATACTTAAAAAAATATCTGAAAATAATATAAATTATATAACCAAATTATTTTATGTAACTGAACAGCGACGTTAACTGAACAAACTATGAAAAGTATTAATATTTTCAGATTATTCTGAAGTAAATATTATTTATACGTTAAACGATTATATTTTTCATTTTAAATAAGAAGATCCACACACATCAACACATGCAATATTAAAGTAAAAAAAAACAAATGTAATACAAAAATTCTTTCAAAATTGTGATTTTTCTACTCCAAAAATTCTTTAGCTGCCTTTTTTTCGAATTTTGTGTATGAATCCTCCTTGGCGCGTTTCACCTGTCAGATGAGAAAACTTGGCGAGAAATGCTTCATGAGAAGCAACCCCAAGGAGCTTAAATAAAGCATGTTCCGTGAGCTCTGGTTAGTTGCTACGAGTCATATGTTCATACTTTCCCTGAAGTTATTCTCGATTAACGGCATTCTAATAATTATTTTACGTTTACGGTGTATTCTTCCTCTTAACAAATAACATTTTCTAGACTTTCAGCATATTTGCGTTTATTTTACGAGCAGAAAAAAAATAATTTTTAAACTTAACTTCCTTTAAAAACTGCTCACACTCTAGAAGTGTTTTGTCCTGTTCGGTAGTAACTGAAAAAGAACCATGGCAAATTGTAACGCTGCCTCGAGTGATGGAAAGGAAATAGAAAATAATATTGATAGGAGATTATTGCCGCAAGGAAATGCAGCGGAAAATACCAGGAATCGGCCAAAAGTCCAGGGGATAAAATATTTTCTCATTCCAAGTCCTTCAATCCCTCGTAAGATCTTAACCTTCAAGTTCTCTCCAGGATGCAATTCACTCTTACCCCTTGATGGTCCTATGTCAGTGGAATACCTACATATTCTTCTTGATACGTTTGTTAATTCGTTTGGATCTGAAGGCTTGCATCTTGGCAGATATCATCCCCAATCAGATCCGGAGCAGTTTGTTTCGCAAAATCAACCTTCTGATACCAGTAGTCTAAGTACTAATCAAAATTATTTCTCGACATTTAAGGCTAAACGAGAAGCTCAACCACCCATAACACAATTATATTCAGCTGCAACGATGCCGAAACCTTATAATCCTTCTGAATTCACATATGAAGGCTACTATCGGGACCCCCCTACCAAAGCGGAACGTCGCACTGAGTTCTGTCTGACTGATTTGATTCCAAATCCAAATGAATCTGTCATGGGACAGCTCAAGGATTCTCTATTTCTTGTGCAGCGATTATTCAACACTGAGGAAAAACTTCAGTTGGAAGATGGATCCCGCTTGGATGAAGTTCTAGAACTCATACCAGATGATACATATTTTCCCCGTATTCCATGTTTCCCAGTCGGGAAACTGAAATTCGAAGAATGTGCAATATGTGCTAAAGCTGAATACATTTACCGTCGAGTTTGCTGTGGTTATTCGGCTTGCAATAATTGCTTAAAGAGGTATTATTCTTCAAAGGTTAAAAACAATCAATTAAAGATAAAATGCTACAACCCAAATTGCTATGAGTTCGCACACAAAAATGAAATTTTGGAACGTCTGGACAAGTTATCCGCGCAGAAATTCAAAATTCTGTTACTTCTGGCAAACAATAGTCCATACTACAAGAGTTGCCCTCAGTGCAATCGCCTAACAGAAAATTGGGAAGTACAGTCGTTACCGATGGAGCCCAATAATCTGAATTATCCAAGGTAAGTGAAAAAATAAGAGTTCCTTTATGAGATCTTTTAAGGGAGAAAGGCAAAAGCATTACATTCCTAAGTATCAATATAAGTACTAATGAATCTTTAAACATTTAATGAAGTGCAGTTTTCAAAACTCCTCAGATTATTTAGAATTCACATAAAGAAACAATATCTTTTGATAGAAATAAATTAAGTTTTTTTTAAACGATTAATGGAGTTTCATAAAAATAATTAAGGTAATGAAGTCTCTGAGAAACATATTTCATAATTAAAAACATATCTCTAATACAATTTTTAATATCTCATTCTCTCTCTCCAATCCTGTTTCGTAATACTCTAAAAACTTGACACTGGAACATTTATTTTCTAGAAAGGAGATTAAAAAAAATTAGAGCCAAATTTACTAAATAAATAATTTTTCCACATATTTCTCTAGATTTAATAATTCCTAAGGGATATTATCGTATTTCCTTTGTAGTATTGAATTTTTTACTATAATAAAACAAAGAATTACTGTTGGACCTCCATTTTATGAACCTCTATTTTGTGAATCTCTCAATTTTACGAACTTTTTCCTAGAACCAAGTCCATAAAGTATATTGAAAATGAATCTCTCTTTTATGAATTTTCCACATAATGAACTTTTTTTCGGGATTTAGCGACAGCATGAATTAGAGGTCCGACTGTCGTTCAAAATATTTGTGACACACATTCTTACAATGTATTAGAAGTACTTTTGAGTATTCACAGCTTGTGTAAAAGATAATTTGCATGGCTTTTTATTATATGGAGAGAAAAAAAATAGTAAATCTAAAAAAAAAAATGAAAAAAAAAATTCTCAATTAATATTAGAGAAAAATAAATTAAAAAAATATTAGAGAAATACAGATAATTAAACCAGTGCAATAGCAAATAATTAGTTGAGATTCTCGATTTGAAATATGGCTCATGTAAATAGCCCTTTCCAAAATTAATAAAATTATCTATAATTAATTATGTTATACAATTTATTATGAGCTTTTCTGATAGTTTGAAGTTACTAAAACTTATGAAATGTTATTCGCAAAATGTATTTTGAAAATCATAAAATTACACTTGTCAGAGAGATATTTATCAAATTTATATCAAATATGATTATGATTACAATAGAAAATTCCTTGTGATATATGTTGATGTTTGTAATTTCCTTCTTCTACCTTTTAACATCTGATCACATCCTTCATTAAACTTTTTCCAGATATTTTGGTGGAAGTTAATATAAACAAATATTTAGCCTTAAGGTTACTAATATTTTACAAAGATTTTAAATCAAGTGAAAAATACTTTTTTGTTGTATTTTAATAAACCTTTTCAATCAAAGGCATTAATTTCTCATCCTATGCATTTCCACTCCTCTATTACCAGAAACAAGACTCATTTCTTAAGGATATCTTCACGTAAATATAAAGAATTGTATCCATGTTCGGAACATTCTGTTTTTCTTGATAGAATTGTACGATTATTATTCTGTGTAAATTTATGTAATTAAAATATTTATACCCTGTATCATATGCTGCATTCATAAAATTTAGAACCATTAAATAACCATGTAATATTTCACTTTGGTACTTAATATGAAGAGATTTTGGTATCTAATTATAGAGAGCGAAATGTGTACATATAGAACATATATATAATAACGAAGGAACACATACAAAAGCTTACTGATTCTAATAGAAATGAGTAATACAGTCAAATATAATACTTTCTATTCATTTATGAAGTCAGTATATGGCAATTAACAGTGGAACATTTCTTTCCACATAAAAAAGGAAGTAAAAAATCTGTGTTTGAATCATATTGTTTTAAAAAATAATACTAAGCGAATAGTGTTTTAAGAAGTCTCAACAAAGCATGTCTGCTCTGAGAATTGAAAATCAGCTGTTCAATTTTTGTGCTTTATTTTAAGTAAATAAATCGATAACAAAGGGTTGATGTATTTTAATAAAATTATTGTGAGCTTATTGTATTTGTTACAATGTTTCTATTTTGCACTTTTTTCTTTCCTTATTTTTTCATTCTAAACTTAAAACATAACTGTAAAAAAAAAAAAAAATATTGCTAACTTGAATATACCTGGAGAGATTTCATGTTCTTTTCTATGTATGCAATTAAAAAGTTTACTTCAGTGTAAGATTCTATTCCATTAAAAGCCTCATCAAATGACTTTTCGAGTCTTCATAGCCATCAAACGGTGCGATGAGGAAGTTTATAAAAGTAGGGCATCACAGCTTAAAAGCTAGTTCCTCAACTAAGCTAGCTACAAAGTTAAGATGCTCATCAGAAGTATAATAATGTGTTTAATGCTTACATTAATCTATAGAAAAGCATAAAAAAAATTGTTTCGTTATTTGAGGAAAAAATAATTTATATTAATTATTAGTCTTTTTTGTGTGATAAGACTATTTTCTTAAGAATAAATAAGTTAGAATTCCTAAGAAAATACGTAATTTTTTTTAATCGTTTATATTATTTACAATAGACGTTGTCATTTGAAAAGTAAACAACCTAGAGAAAGATTAGCTATTATTTGAATGGCCGATGAAGGATCCTTTTATCTATCCCACCTAATTTTAATACTGAAGACTATAATCAAAATTCAAATTACGAGGCCCGTTGTCAATACCTTTCGTGTAACTTCAAAATGTAATCTTAAAATACAATCGATTTTGAATATGCAGGAAAGCAAGCTTCTGCCAAGCGATGCATTGAGTTTTCTATAGATCTGTTCTTTCTTAAACTTCACATATTAATTTATATGAGTCATTAAACTGCTTAAAGAGATGGTGATATAATACCTTCAGCAAAATACATTTGAAAAAAGGTTATTGTTAACCAATGTTGATGTTATTCTTCAATTATTCAGTATGGCTTATAAATCAATGTAATTTCTGTTTTTATTCTGGTATTTTACAGTACTAGGTTAATTCTCAATAAAAATTAATATTCTTTGAGAAGGATTGACATAGAGAGAGAAAAATAGAAAAAAAAAACAGAAAATAAATTTTTCAGTGTTATTTAAGTATAAAGTAATTTAAATACATTATGCACGCTAGGTTTTTGTAGAAAAATTCCTGTTTCGTTTTATTAGGTTGTTACTGCCCATATAACGCAATAACTCATTTGTAAATCTTTGTAAACATCTATCATAAAGAATAAAATCATTTTTATGATTCAATAATCCTAGTTTCCTTGCTTTCAGGGGGGAAAAACATCTATTCATTGAATTAAGAACTAAGTTTGTAAACTAGTTATTATACGCTTCTTACTATTTTTTTAAAATTTAGAAAAAAATGAGAGGGAGAAGAATGTTTACTCTGTAGAACTTGCAGATCTAAATTCCATTCCATTTCATGTAGATTAAATAAATATATTAGGTGCTATAACTACAGATAAATCTTTTGAAAAAATATTTTATATTAAAAACGTTGAAGAACGTCATTTTCGGTTGACTTATATATATATATATATATATATATATATACTGTGTGTGTGTGTCCAGACTTAAGATGCCTGAGTACGTTTGGAACACCGTAATATTGCAAAACTGCATGAATGAATAATTGTTTTCAAATTTAGTGTCACTTGAATTACAATATGCATTTAAAATTTCTTTAAGAATATTATACAATAAAAAATTAATCGAAAATTATTTTTTTTTGGCAAAAGATGTAGAAAAAATTACATATTTTCAAAACATTCTCGTCTTATGCTTCTATGATTGTAAAAATATTTTGCCTATATATATATAAAAAAGACTTTTGTACAGAGCCTGAACCAAGACTTTTGAAAAATTCACATTATTTTCTCAGTTACAATCAATTGAGGGAATAACTGGGCTTTTTATAAAAATTTCTCGACTCTGATACATTAAAAGATGAATAAATCCACTTCTAAATTATATATTTAAAAAAAACTCTAGTCCAGGCTCTACAGAAATCTCAGCTATATATAGGCAAAATATTATTATTATTATAGAAGCATTTTCCACAAAAGGGGAATGTTTTGAAAATATATGTTATTTTCTTGCCAAAAAATTGCATTTAAAGAATTTTTAATTGGAAAAATTTTCTTAAAACCATTTTATATGAATATTTTAACTCAGGTTAAACTAAATAGTAAAAAAATTATTCATTTATTCGATTTTACAAAATCATGGTTCCAAATGTAATAAGTAACCTTAAGATAGATGTTCAAAATTGAGTGATATCATTGATTTTGTGTGACTTTTTCAACTTTGATTTTAAGAAATCAAACGATTGTTCCAAATTTACTTTTAAATAATTACACCAAAGAAAAAAAATCATTGTTCATATTTGGTACTTTGAAATAAAATGAATTGATCAAAAAGAGAACAATGACCACAAAATTTGTACTAAGAATTATTTTTTTGTCTTAAGCACAAAAAATGGTTTGAATAAAGTATCCAATCTTATTGATTAACTAAGCCTCATTAACTCACATAAAGAGCTTATAATCTATACGCGATAGTTACCCCTCCTTGGAAAACACGAAATTGGGAGAAAATTAGATTTCTCCGATTTCTACAATTTGAGAATATGTAGGTAACTATAAGTACATCTAACTTCGAAAAAAGAATATTTATGATAAAATCTATGTTAATAAACTGCTAATCAATACAAAATAATTTAATCCTTACAATTTAGAATTTCTTCATACAAATAACTATTAATAATATTAATTGGTATTTTTTAATTCAACAGTATTGAGATTTTATAATTTTTTATATTCTCAATTTTTATTCGCAAGAAACTTGCTACGTTGTATGCAATTAATAATAATATTTCTGATTATTGCTAAATGTATATTACTTTTTCAATAAGGTACTTTTATAATATTAATTTAATAATGAATATATATATATATATTTAATTTTTCTTATTTCCATTTAAAAGCTATTGTCTGGTTTTCTTACAATTTCAATTCTTTTCAATTTGATCATGTTAATTCATCTCTCACTTGTAGAGAAATTTTGATTATATATATATATATATATATATATATATTCGTTCCAACCTTCTAGTTTCTAATACATTAAACGAGCAGAAGAGAAATTGCAATTTAGATATAGTAGTTGCGTGTTTACCGAATCGATTTGTGATGTGTTTACTTAATCGATTTGCGAAACACTTTCAAACTGGTGAATGTTTACTTAGTGAGAGCGGGATGTCAATAATTTTTGCTGCTCCCACTTCTACTCTTATTTGGTGTTAACCAAAGAAAAACCGCTGTGTTCCCATGCTTTCCCTTTTTTCAGTTTTAAATGTACTGATTATTTATTCTGGTCTCTCTGGCTCTCTCTCGTCTTGCTTTATGTTCATTAAATGCTGTTTTATTCAATAACCTCGTTTATATTTCTGCCGTATATTGGGATTTTTACATTTCTGAAATTAATTCATTCGCTTAATTTCACTTTCTTGTGCTATCATTGCTGTTTTCCTTACTTCGCATTTGTTTGTATTTTTTCTGCGTTTTAAACGTAGTATGCTTTTTATCCCCTTTTCTTCAGGAAGTTCATTCGTAGATATGTTTCATTGTTAAATTTGTGTTATGAACCTGCTTTTCTTTTTATTGAATTTTATTAAAAAACATTTTTTTCAAAGTTTTCTCTATTGTCATGCATTTAAGAGAGTAAAAGTTTATTCTTTTCCAAAATCGTCAGTAATGTAAGGCTCCTATAATGTATTTTCTATTTTGCTAAAATTACACACTCCTGTAAATTTCATTCTTATATAAACGATGAAATATTTCTCTGTTCATATTTTGACTGATATGAAATTGAAAAATTTTTTTGTTTGATAAATGAGGTCTCATAGTAAACACAAATTATGTTAAGTAAAAATAGAAATTTTTCTTAATATATATATATATATATATATATATATATATATATAGCAGATTTCCGGTTATGGAAGAGTAAAAATTTTCAAAAATGTTATATGTATATCTCGAAAGAATATAAATTGAATCTAAAATTAGGATAATGTAGTTTTAAAAAATTATCTACCCCATACATCACCACACTAAATTTATATATTTTTACGAAATTGTATATATAAATCAGTCTGCTTATATTTTTCTCTCCGTATACACAAATTTAATCACGATTACTAATTATGTTCTTCAATCATTGATATTTTTAAGTATATATATATATATATATATATGTAGATAGATATATATAGATATATATATGTAGATAGATATATATAGATATATATATAGATATTAGCGTGAAATTTTGTGAATATCCTCACGCGGGAAAAAAAGATTATTTATTGTGCTTACATGAACAAAAATCTTAAGAAATTTTTGATGAACAGAAAAGAAAGATTTGAATATTTTCATTAAAAAGTTCAACAGCATAGCTTTAAAAATTTTAAAATCCATATTTTACTTCACATACAAATAAAAAACTTATTTTGAAACACTGATTGTGTGTGTGTGTGTGTGAAATTTTATGCAAATTATATATTTTCGGTAAAAATAGTTTATTTATTCTAAAAAAAATAATTGGCTATGATGTAAAGCAATTGTTAAAATTACTATTACACAATGGTATATATTTTTGGCTAGAAATTATCCTAAATTACTTAAATCAAATATGGTTTTGTTACATTAAAAACTTTTTCTTTTAATTTTTCATTTCTAAATTGGAAAGAATTAAAAAAAATCAGAACTATGCAAACTAACCTTTTTAAAATTCCCTTTTAGTACCACATTCATTTCTTCTAGAAATCTCCGTTAAAAGATAAAATGTTAAGAAGTTCACATTTTTTACAAAAATAAAAAAACTGATAAAAGAAATGTTTAAAACATTTAGGATTACAGAGAGAGAGAGAGACAGGATTCAACTATCCATCTCCAAGAAAATAAAACATTCCGTAAGTTTCGTATATATTTTTTTACGTTGAAGAATTGTTACATACCTCCTTCCTTTTCTAACTTATTCCAAAAAACTTATTTCCGGAATTTCTACAAAAAAAAAAATCGTTCATTATTCGAATCTTAACGTGTGTCAGATGTTACATCCGAAATAATCATCATAAACTTATTCATCAGCTCTTCTTAATTTGTTTAGATTTGTTTTAAATTATGCAAGCTTTTATGATTTACTTTATCTTTTTAATTTTTTAACAACAAAGTATCAGTCTGTAATGAACTCATATTTTTTAAAACAATTGCTGTCAGGTGACTTACTTTGAATTACCCCTTTAACTGTCAAGTTATTTTGATGATTTGGGTTCATAAATAGTCACAATCATGCAAAAAACTAAGAAATGAAGCCAAAATAAACTTTTCCCGATATGTATTCGGGTATAAAACAATAAGATGCACTCAAAATAAATTACCCATGTAATACTCGTGCGTGACTCGGGAACTTTAGTGCCATGCTCGAGATAATATCGGACATGACAGTTAAAAGGTTAAACCTTACTCACAGACATCAACTCTTTTATTTGTTCATGCGTTTTATTCAAAATTATTTTAGGCACGATTCATTATTTTACTACATCACCAGCCGACTATTTTAACGTGCTCTTTTTTTTTAAATTTTTTTACACAAGAAGAACAGGAAGCTGTTTAATGCTTTTTTTTCAGAGGGCTATTTCTCCATTTGATTTAATATGTCACTTTTGATTATCTTTAATCCCATTCATTTAAGGTCGTTGAATAACGACTGAGATACACGTAAGTTGTTTTATTTCCATCATATTTTCATACGAAAATAGACTGCTTCAATTCAGTCATTCTCACAAGTATGAACACTTCCAATACATTCATATAGTCGTGGATTTACTGCCGACGGGTCATAGGTTCGAGTCCTGGTACCTTTCAAGACCCAGCGTGTGGATAGTTGATATTCTTTAAATCAGAAGAGACTCAAAGTCCTTATTTTGGTGTTAGTAGATGTTTGGAAGAACCTATAGGTAAGATAATAGAGACTTAACGTATATATAGAAGAGAAGGTAAGATTCACACTCATGTTTTATTAGAGCTGAAACAAGTACCCTAAGAACACTTATACAATGTATAACCTCGAGGTTTACAATTATTAGTCAAAAGTGAATATTTGTTATAATTGGTTTTTTCTGTAATATATTTATCATTTATTGATTTTTCTCTGTTAAATGTGTTTTTTAAAGGTTGTCTGTAATTTCCACCTTTTAAATTTCAGTACAAAATATTTGAGCTTTATATTAAATAATTGAATGTGTATAAAATGTATTTTATTTACTAAAACGTCATGATTATTAGTTGTAATTTAATATCTAATATTGTTTCATTGGTGTTTAAAAATTTCCATGGCTTACTTAGTAACGATGATTTCCATTTGTGCGAAGTCTTAAAAGAGGTTACTGGTGGGGAGTGCTGAAAAGCCTCCACTAAATAACGCTGCTTTATAACCCAAAGAATTAGATTTGCATGTGTGTAATATCAGTGTCAGGTAAGTTATGATGGTGTGTACGAATGTAATCTGCAATGGAAGGTTTTAACTGCCCTAATAATTAAGTCAAATTTAAATGATTCGTGTTTTTTTGTGTGTGTGTGTGAAATAAAATAAATGTTTTATAAAAATTTGGAGAGTAATTATTTGAAGTACCACCTTTTGTAACTTTACCCAATTTATTTAACTCGATTAAAACAGGAAAGGATATCAGTAGTGTGCAATAGTTTTAATTGATCTTGTATTCAAAAACCTGGAACACAATCAAGAAGTGATATCCGTTAATTTCAAAAGAAATACAGCTTACTTTAGTAACTATTACTATTCTTATGAAAGAAATGAGAGAGAAAATAATTTTATGTGCAGATATATAAATACATATATAATTGTTCTTAAAATTAAGTTTTTCACAAAATCTAACAGCAGAATGCAAAGATATCAATTCTAAAAAGCAAAATCTTTGCCTGAGAAATAGTACGATTCTATAGTTTTAACGTACATCAGGAGTCAGAAAGGCAGGGCACTTTACATAGAAGGTCGGGGCTCTTCAATCTTTCTACTTCGATGAAATGTTAAAAAATAATTATGTCTACTAAAAAATTGTTTCCCTTTTCCTTTTTAAATTATAATTATTTAGTAAAAAAATTATCTACATTTACATATACATTTAAATATTTTATTGGATTAAGATAGTTATTTAAGATTGCTTTATTTTTTTATTAAAAATCATTTTCCATGAACAAAGCTTATAGAGAATCAGTGAAAATATTACAATTATTTCTAAGGCAGTAAAAGTCCATTTGTAAAAATGGCACCATGGAATGACAAACTTTAAAGTGATTTCCAGCAACGTTTACTTAAGTTATATAATATAATTAAGTTTTAAATAAGTTCGAAAGCCCTCATGATTTGGGACAAGAAATACGCTTAAATTCCTAATGAAAGTGACAAAAACATATTCCATATTTTATGACAAGCTTTGTTAATAAAAAAAGAGTGTATAAATGACTTTTGTATGCAAGAGAACATCCCAAATCAATTTAATTATTAATTATAAGCATAAAATTCTAGAATAAAGCACTTACAGTATTATTGGTACGGAATTTCTTTCACGAAGTTAAATAAACTTATTCTTTCGAAAAGAGCTTGAAGTTTTGAAAGTTAATTTCACATCAGTGTATTAAATGTTCAGTGGTTGTTCTTGCATTGAGCTACAGAAATAAAAATATTTTTCACAGTTCTTATTTTTTGAAGAAATGTCAAATATTACTTTGGATAAAAGTGTATTCAAATACATCAAAAAATATTGATTGGAGCACGAGAATCGTGATCGCAACTACTACCGGTTGAAATTTGAGCCTTGAGAGATTTAACGTGCATCAACCTCTCAACCTCTTATGCCGTGAGTTACTTTTTAGAAGAGCGTATATTAAGTAACCACGAAAGTTATGAAATTTTTATAATGTATGTTATTTAATTACAAAGATAGCGTTCACACTTGTTATCAGACAAAATTCTAAGAATTGTTTATCATTTATATAAGTATGCATTTTACTTTAGTTATTGATTGAATCTCGAGCCTTTCAGTTTACTTTAAGATATAATTCTAATCTTTCAAAATGTCTGAGGAACATAATATAATATTTGCGTGCTGATATCATGAATTTATCTTAGAATTAACAGGAAATAAAAAAAAATACTGTGCCTGCAGAAAACAGCTTAGAAATTGTTTCCAAAATTTTCTGTTTGGACTGAATCCCCAGAAGATAGCACCAAGTCAAGAAGACCATAAAATATAAATGTCGTCAAATTGGAGACAATAATTGAAACCAACTCCAATTTAAAGTGTTTGCAAAAATCTTCAAAGTAAGTGACGGAACGATACAAAAATATTTATACAAAATAGGAAAAAAGATGGAAATTCAGTAAATGACACACTACAAACAAAAAATATACATTTTGGGTGAGAGAATCATCCTCATCTTCTTTATTTGTCAGACCATCTTCCACCTCTTTATTCCTATTTATACTTCCATCCGATTAACACATATTTAGACAATCATATGCGAGGTAAGCAGTTTAATAATGAAGCATAGCTGAAAAGAGAGATTTCAACATTTCTTAAAAATAAAAATGAGAAATTTTATTCTCGAATGTTCTCATAAATTATTCAGGGAGGGGCTGGATGTTTTGATGTGAATTATTTTATATAAACATACGCAAGTTTTTCTTCCCTCAAAAGTGATAGAACTTTCTTCGTTATTGAATACATCAGTTATAATGTATCATCAAGATAAAAAAAGAATGGATTAAATATGGGAAAAAGTAAGTAACATATTACGCTCGAATGAATTCCATGGGGAAAATGAGAGAACATTTTAAACAATAATAACACCTGAAAGTGAAATGGCAAAAAGATCTATTTCTGATTTCATATTCAAGTATAAATAAATTTTAAGGGAACATATTTCTTATGAAAATGAAAATCAACGAGTTTTTAATGAAGTTATTATTTCTGGGACACTGCTTAGTATTGCACAAAATTCTTTTGTTTCTGTTTTCGTCTTCCAATTCAAGCATCATTTCGAAAAGGATTACTTAAAAACAATTACACGATAGTCCGTATGCCGTTCTATAATTATTTTTTGGAACTATTCACGAGGAAAGGAAACAGGATTAAAGTTAAAATCATAATGTTTCCGCACGAACACTTTTTTTTTAATAATGCTTTTGTTACCCTAATTAATTTCCTAGAGAGACTTTTTCCTTAATGGAAAAATATTTGAGGTAACAGTATTATACAAACAAGTGAAATGCCTTTTTAATCTCCTTGGAGTCTCTCTCTCTTTTTTTTTTTTTTTTAATGTTACATTCCTTAAATATTTCGAACAGTTGATTTAATTTGGGAAATTGAAAATTTGATTTTAAATAGCTTCTTCTATTATTTTACCTGAAAAAAAGGTAAAGAGGTGAAAGCTTTTGGAATTTTTGCCGAAACCCTCTGGCGTATTAATTAATAACTTTTTTTTACTCTGATTGTAGATTAAATTATTTCAATTACAATTTTTTTACCCCTTGAAAGTCTTCTAGAGTCTGAATACACATTTAGCATTTCCTATAAGATAACCTGAAGCTTCTTCTGTTCTATTTTGTTGAATAAATCTAGTGTTTTGAATGTTTCACAGATTCGGATAAAATGTTTTTAAATCTATAATGTATTAACCTTATTGAAGCTGTGATGGTGGATTTGAGAAGGGGGGAGAGGAGAAGGGATTTGTTATATTCGAATGTGTTCTCTTTCAAAATGTTAGATCATTTTTAGGGGCTTAAAAACTTTTTAAGACACCTTTCAACTATTTCATAACCGCTTCTTATTAAGTTTTTGACAAAAATTGTAATCCTCTTCAGAACCTTTTAATGGACGAATTTTTGCTTGCTTATTAAGAATTTTTGTCATAAGGAATACAATCATAGAAAAAATTTATCTACAACACACAATCAGAATGATCGATCGCTAAGACTTCAAAGGATTTTTAAATGGTCTTCTTCTCTTCAATATGCCTTCAGTAATAAAAATGATTTCATCTCTTTTTAAATTTTTTTTTTTACTTACAAGGGAGAGGAGTGTGAGATTTTATCAGTTTTTGAAGTTTACGCGAAAAAATTATTTTATGTAGTTACTTATTATTTTATACTTCTAGTAAAACTTCTTTTTTAAAGTCTTTTAAAAAGTCTTTTTATAAAAAGCAGAAATAAGTAATATTTAAAATTGCTAAGATAGATAGAGAGAGAATCTGTTAAGATCCTTCTGTTATTTTATTTTCTTCTTTAATTTTAAGTTAACATAAGCTTAAGTGTTTAAGTAATAAAAAAAAGTTGATCTTATTAATTTAAAGGCGTGAGAAAAGGACATTATATCTAAAAGTGATGTGAATAGAAAACAATGTGTCCGTTTAAATTACAATTACAATCATTCAAATGATATTTATTTAAATACATTATGACAAAAAATAATCTAGAAAATATTAATTTTTTCTATGATAAAAAGAATAATTACTTTTGTTATGAATTTTTCGAGGGTATTTAGGCAAATAATAAATTCTGTCTTTAATTAGTTTCTAACTAATATAACAACAATTCGCAACTCCTCTATCTCAGTAAAAAAAGGTTGATAATGGTATATTGAAAAACACCATTATAAAATGCAATAATCAATTACACAATTGTAACTAAGATTTAATATAAAATGCAAATGAGTTGCTGAAAACATAAATATGTCAAAACATACCTAATTTCAAAAAAGGAAAGAAAAAACTTAAAAAAAGAAAAATATGTATTAAAAGAGGGTCTTAAATTTACCACAAAATTAACTCCTAAAACTTCATTTAATTGTATACTGAATTGGTGCCGGGAATGCAGCTTCGTCTTGCAATCCGATTAAGATCAAAACTGCTTGAATGCGAATAATCATTTCAAGTATTCCGTAGATTTAGCGTTTTTGAATTAAATTCTGTTTTATAAATAAAAATTAGCTTTAAAAAGAGAGAATTTGAACAATTTTCTTCATCATATTGTGCTAGAAATGACTGGGTTTTTTTTTAACTTCTAGGTTGATACGTATGTATTTTTAGTTTCCTCCTATAAGTTTTCAGTGTTCACAAAATCAATATTAACTAATGTGTAGAGCATTTATATGTTAAAAGGCAACTTTAAATCTCTCGTATTTTACTCGTGCCTTACTTTATTTACATATGATCCAATAAGGTCTTCAATTAAACATATTTAAATAATACACTCTCAAAGTATCCAACTACCTTTGGCAGTGGCGTACACAAAAGTAGGGTTTGGGGATTCAAACCCCTCTCATACAACAACAAATTTTTAATTTTTAGCATAAAAATTACGACTCAGTGCTTCAGTTGGCGCTTTTTTTTAAATGTACCCCCCCCTCCTATTAAAGTAGTCTGTGTACGCCACTGATGTAATTTGTAAGTTCAATTTTTTGGCAAAATATAAAGAAAAAATTACAAAATAGTCTTCTTTTTTGAAAAATGCTTCTGCAATAATAATATTTTGCCTATATATGCAGCTAAGAGTTCTTTCTAGGATTTTTGAAGAATTCTCATTATTTTTAGAGTTACTATCTATCGAAATAATATAACCAGTGTTTTCTGTTAAAATTTCCCCACTCTAAAATATTTAAACCTAAATAAACCCACACTTCTAAATTATCTGTTTCAATTATCTGTTTCATCTTAGTTCAGGCACTCAAGAACAGTTTCAAGAACATTTCTACCAAATTTTGCGTAAACATACGAAAAATCATTTGAGTCAACTGTTTTTAAATACTGTAATTTATCTAAAAATACATTTTTTTAGAAAATTGGCTTAGAGAGACAAAAATTACATTGGAAAAAAATAAAAACATCATATAAGTCATATTTTTCAAAAAGTATCGTAATATGTTTTAAAGGCTTTTTAAAAAAATTATAGGTAATAAATATTTTAAAAAATAATAGAAAAATTGTTTGTATAAAACATCAACTTCTGTTTCGAAACAGTAACTTACAATTATTATTATTTGAAATCATTTCATTTAAAAATGTTTATGAATCTATTTCTACTATTTGTAGCTTCAAAAGAAAAGCAGTTTTAAAAAGCTAAGATTTCAAATATTTTATCGGATAAAGATATAAGAAATTTGATATTTTCTCCAAAATTCAAATTTTTAATGGAGTTGAATATCTTAATGATCCTCCATTTTTTTAAACCTATGTAAACGAATCTTTATTAAATAGATGTTCATAGGCTTTTGTAATCCATTATATCATTCATTTGCATCTTGGATACATGCACCATACGTAATCCTTGGTTCAATTAGTTTGAAAATTTATTTTATAGAATTTCACCTAAGAATAATTTTCTATTAGTAACTATAAGTGTAAAAATGTATAAGCAAACATTTATGCCCACGAAGGATATTAATATTTAAATTGTGATACACATACATAACGTAATTTCTCCACGTCCTCAAACAAACTAAACCTTCCTTTCATGAATATGAAAGGGATTTACAACAGCAAAAATGACTTTTAATGTAAAATTTTATTCATAAGGGATAAACATCCTATCTTATAAACACTTACAGTTAGAAAAAAATAAATTTCTTTTCCTGCATCTCTCCGATGGTTAAATTACATTGACTGAATTCCCTTTGGGATTCCAAGTTCGAAAGCAATTTCATTTATGAGGGAGATTGACTTTTTTTTCCCGTTCAACCCCCCCATTATTCGTGGAGCAAAGTAATGCAATAATGAAAATTCCTCGTTTCAGAGCTCATGTTTCCTCTTTTGGTGACATTTTCTCCGAAGAATAAAGCTGTTACAGTTGTAAAAAGATTCTCAGCTTTCAGATTCTTTGCGGAGGTTTTCATACAACTGTAATTTTATTTGTGTTCAGTAAAGGAGCATGAATCTTTCATGGTTTGGGTTTCATTTAAGTTAGGGTATGTTAACTTTGGCATGAAATATGAAAATCCTTGAAGTTAGGAGTACTTCATATTCACAGTTGGTGCTACGTTTTCTTGAAGTGACTGAAAAAAATTTAATTAAATGTTGAGGGGAGAAATAAACAATTTAGCACCAATTTTTTTCTTATTTTTATTTTTTGATATGAATACTCGTAAAATAAATTTTTCTATATTTAGAGTGGAATTCATGTAAGTACAAAGCTTAATATACGGAGAACATTTATTTTCAATAATTCTTATATAGGGGATTATAAAAATTAATTTTTGCCTATAAATTAGCCAGATATCTTTTTACTTATTTTTCTTGTTCTCAAATTTTCTAGAAAATATTTAAAAAAAACAATATTTCTTTTTTTTCCCCTTCTACTACTTATGCGTGTTATTGTGAATTTTAAATTAATATGAACGTGATCCACCGAAATTTCTTTATTTCTAAAATTTTTCAATAGTCATTTACTTTAAAGATAAAGGAAGAGTAATCTTGTATTAATGAAGCTCTACAATCATGCACATGATTCAGAATCAAAATATTATGTTCTTAAATATATTCTTTGAAATCCTATACAAAATTCGAAACTTAAAAATTCTTCCAACAAGACAAAGTCTAATTTTTTCTTGTAGCCGGCGTTGAATCAAGGGATCCAGCCCTGATGCCCCTGTAGATGTGCCGTATAGAGGGGCTGATGCACGTTAAATCTGCCGCCCTCACTTTGGAACGGTGAAGAAGTTAAGAAAAGGGGTTGTGAGCTTAGGTCTCGTCGTCCTGAATTAAATTGGTTCAAAATTATCCTCTCCAATTACTCTCGCATTGCTTTAAATTGCGACATTGATAAACATTCCCCCTTTAATTCACTCCAAAGAATCAAAACCCAGCTACCAATTTATGAAATGTTATGGCATTTATTGCTCATAGAAATTTTTTCATCAAATAAAAAGTTAAAAGTTCTGTTTATTTAAAAAATATCTAATTGAAATTTTAAAGTATTGCTAAGAATTTTCAAGAACTATAAGAATGTTTATCATTTATATACATGTTTTCCTTTCTTTTTTTTAAAGTTAACATTGTAAATCCTAAATAAGGCTTCAGTATTTTCAAAAATCAAAATTAGAGCATGTAAAATAAAGAATAGACTTTCAAAATAATGATTAAAAATAGGCCGTGATATCATAAGTTTTAATAATAGCACAGAAATTTTTACTCAGTAAGAAACAGTTCTATTTTAAGGTATCCAAACACGTAGAAAATGACAAAATTCAGTCAAGGCAGATATTTTTGTTTTTTATTTTATTGAATAGAGCTATCTTTTGACTTTACGAAACATACTTCGTTTTGTTTCTACACTACCTAGAGGCCAAGTTACAATCAATTTTATTAATTTAGAAAAACCGAAAGTGGGTTTTTGATCTACCAGAAGTGGGCATTTAAATTGCTTAAAATCTAACATGGCGAATCTGATAACTCAAAATATTACGAATGTATTTCTATAAAACTTTTTGAACCTGATATCTATGTTATTTTCTAGAGAATGTACTAAAATATTTCTTATTGTATGAATACTTTTTGAGGTATGGCTTGTTTTTTAAATAATGGTCTCATAAAAAATGTAACATTTCTTATAATGTTTACTCAATCAGTTCTAAAATTTTCAAATTTTAATAAAAAATTAAAATTTGTGTACATTTTCTAGATAAATGCATCTAATTTGTTTTAGTAATACTATTACTAATATATGTTTATTACTTTTTTCCCTAACTGCTTTGAAGTTTCAAAAATATTGCTAAAATTTCATTTATAAATGTGATTTTTGTAAAATTCAGGTAATTTATTTTAAATTTTGATAGTTAAATATAGTAATATTTATTGGTATTGAGTCCTAAAAAAGCATTTATAATGTTTTAGTATGCTATTTTGTTAAAAAGTACTCCGAACCGTGTTCGGATACCTTAAATTCTGAAATATTTTTCAAATTATTTAAACGCATTAGATGAAGTATGGTACTGATTATAAATATTTAAACTTTCAAACCTCCCTCTACTTCTTTAGTAACTGCTATAACTCTTCCTCATAACACCCGTTAGGGTTTCTCACGACAGCCATTACGAAAAATGCGTTAAGTATTCACCTTTCTCGATCAGGTGTAATTTTAAAGTAAGCATTTACAATGAAAATTTGATGTGACAAACTGGCAATCCGGAAAATAAATGTCCTTTATTGACAGAGAATTTTCTTAAAAGGAACTCCTCTTCGGACAAATGCAAATTTCATGTTTTACAATAAAAATATGGCCTGATCATGAACTGCTATATTTAAGAATTAAATTTTTATAGAATAATCAATGGAATATAACTAATATTTCTGTTGTGCAAAGAATAGAAAATGGTGTAAGAATGTCCATATTCAGAACGCCATCTATTTTTAAAGAGAAATTTCTGTAATGTCGACTCAAATCTAATATGTTTTTTATGTTTCATTAGATTCACACGTATTTACATTGGATTTATTTTAAATGAAAATTATTCATTTTAAAACAAAATTAAGACATATGTGACTGAAATTTCTTTAAGCCTGTTTTTTTGGTAATGTTAAATTTTTAACTCATTTTCAAGTTCAATATTCAGAAACGTGTTTTTTTTTCCTCCTCTACTTTGAATCAGGACATAAATTTGTACGTTTGATTGTTTTATTAACGTCTCACTTAGAAGTTATCGACGACAGATTTCGTAATTTTCCATCATGGTCATGTCATAAAAACAACACCCCTTACTCTCCAAACTTACACACCACACCAACATGAGGCATATGAGCTATAAGAAATGCTTTTTTCCAATTGTCGGCATTATGTAATGAGTCTTGGCAGTGGACACGGCTTTTCTTGGTGATTTGTATGTAAGATATCTCTTGCTATTTCTAAGGGTCATCGTTGCGAACTCGTGACCAGCGTTGTTAAATCGTGGGTCCAAAACCTAGTGCCATTGAATACCTTCTGTGTAGAGAGGCTACTGCACTCCAATTCCTCCTATTGGAGTGGCTGAAAGCTTGAAGATGGGGACAGATTAGATGTCGTCTCCTCTTCACTTGACTGTGATTCAGAATTGCCAAGGCCTGGCCGCCCTGGTGTTGCTTCACAGTGCATCTTAGATTAAAATCCGATCAAATTAATAATTTCTAAGAAAGTTTTGAAACATTTCTATTATTGGTTAATATTACTTATTCTGTAGTAAGCATTTTATCTGGGAAAGAGAAAATACATCCACCTGCAATTTGAACGTATTCTAAGAACAATGAACTAACAATATGAGAAATACCTAATCATAATTAAATTTTTAAGAATCTAAAAATCTCTACATCTTTTATTTCATGATTATTTTTTAGGGTCATAAGTAAAGCCTATACAAATTACCGGGACCGAAGTTTCTTTAGAGACCAAATTCGAATCCATTTTTATTAACGTAATTCATCTCTCAAAATTAACTTTTTTATTTTTTTACATCATATTTAAGGACCCATGTATTTTCTCTGTAACCTCGTTCTCTTGGTTCGTCTTATGACCCTAAAACAATTATGTGATAAGTTTTTCAGCTATGTGTGAATCCGAACATATTTTCTCGAAACTTAATTCTAAACTTTTTTTTATGTTAGATACACTAAGACTTTTTCCATGTTTATTTAATCTTACCTATATCACATACTTCATACGTAAAAGGTTCCTTATTATTTTATTGTAAAATTTTTCGAAAAATATAACTTTGAGAATTATTTTTTGCTTATTAATCTGTATTGTTCCTAAGAACTAATAAATAAGAATTTTTTTCTCAGTAATTTCATTTTTGAGATTTACGCTATCTTTTGAAATGAAAATTAATGGATTTTTAATTGTCAAACTTTTGACTGTTTTGATTGACAAAAGGATTGTTTTTTGAACAACAAATTGGACAAAATTTTGATGCTGCATTTTATTTTTAAACTGGAAAATATTACTAAATACCTCAGTATATTAATGTGTCAGAATGTTTGAAGAGAATAAATATTCAGAATATCAAAAGGGAAATCTCAAAAGTCAGTTATTTTAAGTTTTGAAAGAAAAATTCAAAAGAAAAAAATCTACTAAGGGAAAATCCAATGAATATATTTATTTGTTGATGAATAATTTATGAATCCAGTCATGCATGTCTTCAAAACTCAGAAACATCTGTTTAATCATTTCTTTTTATTTTTTAAATAACATGTATTTACTTATATCTCATATTTCTTGCAAAACTCGTGTGTGTTATAAGATGATTACAGCAATTTTTCTCCATAAATGCTCTTTATGTCAGATAAATCAAATATTAGAGGGATGTTGCAATGTTTTTCTAAGAGCTAGAAACGAATTAGGAATTATTTACTTGTTGCCACATTCTTAGTATTTGAGCTGATACAAGTATTAGGCTGCTATTTTTGGATAAGGGAAGAAATTTAGCCATTAGTTCAAGCTTATTTTCAATTCACATTTCTTTCACAGCATTTCACCCATTTCTTTTACCCATGCCTTTCTGCTTCGGAATATTTGAATAAAGTTGAGCATATTCAAAATTGAATTTATTCCGATTCAATCACAATAAATCGCTTTAAAATATTTGACCAAGGGACTTTCTTCTCATTTAAAATTAAGGAAACTACTTAACAACAATGGAAAATTTAAATTTTCATAATCGTTATATTTGTTTTAAGCTCCACTTTTTAACGTTTTGTATGTATTCATGAGACAGAAGCTACAGAGGCATACATGATAAATATACCTCTGTTTTTGAAATGCAAGTCCTGTCCTTTTTAATTCTAGAGTCAAAGGTCATAAGAATATTTTTCAACACAGTCTCAAAGGCATAATGATTAGACTTAGATAACAATAACCTAAAAAAGTGTCTTTCAATGTCATGAAATATCCAGCGAAGTAGGTGGGTACGTCTAGTGATAGATAGAAGTGTTAATTACAGTAGATTAGTAATGCACAGATAGAGTATGCTGGCTAGTAACAGATAGAGTGTATATTCTATAAATTAGAATAATTTTCTCTTTCTCACTATGAAAAGTCATTCATGCTCATTTTTGCAAACATAGTATTGATATGAAACTGATATTTCCATAACTACAATTCTACTCGCTCAAAAAAATAATTTAACCCCTTCTCTGTCGGCGTCTCGTCTCACGTTTGACATTTTTGTGCCCGTTTTGTCGGAATCGCGACGCAAAGAAAAATTTTATCTTTGAAACTGAGTTCGTCGTAACTTACACTTCTTTTTAATTTCCGTGACATTTTTGAATTTTTGAATATTTATACGAGATAGCGCAACTAGTATTTCTTTCTTCACAATTATTGCAATGAGATTTCTTGTATGGAATCTAACACTAAGAACATCCAATGAATCTCGTGATATGTGTTAAAATTTCAAATACCCCCCCCCCCCCCATTCAAGACATTTTTGATATTATCAAAAAATTTTTTGATAAAGTAAAAAAAAAAATATTTATAATAGATGATTTCGATTTTGTGATAAATGTAATTTTTACGCTCTGATGTCTAAGGAAGATTGTAACGCTGTTTTAAAAGCAAGGTACTTATGCCAAAATATTTTTTAAATAAATTATTCCAAATATTTTAAACAAAAACTTTTATTATTTTTGGTAGATATTTATCATAAACCCCTCAAATCAGTAGAGATAATACATATATAATCCCAGTGCACTTTTTAAAATATAAATATAAGGTGCATTGCAGGGAAATCTGGTGATCAGTGAACGGGATATTACAAATTTTCCAACTATAAAACAAGCAAAAAACTGCTTACAGATAAAAATATAACTTTCACTTTTCACTTTAGGATAGAATATATATTAATTTTGTACAGTAAAAAAAAAAGATTTTTTGTGTCAGAAATTTTTAATCAAACCCGACAGAGAAAGGGTTAATGTATTTTTTAAAGAATAAAACTTAGCGGGTTTTTTACGCTTACTTGTATAAGAGTAAATGTTATTTTATTTATAAAACTTAGCACTGTCTGACTTATAGATTTTTAAGACTATTTAAAATGCATTCCGCTATGTTTAAAGTAACTTCTTTAACATTTACTTTTAATATATTAGAAAATTTTAATTAAAATTTGTTACGGAAGGTAAATGAAGCCTTTTAAAAGTAAAAGGAAGCTTTTGAAAAACTTTGTTATAAATCTGCATCGCCTGGATAAAAGTTATAAACATAGATTGCAATTAAAGTTCTTTTTTAATGATTTTTGTTTTGAAAAAGAATAGTGACTTTAAATTGATGACATTTTTCAGCATTAAAAAATCGTTACATTTATTTTTAAATTTAAAATTTTTATATTTAATGTATTTCTTTAAAATGTGTTTTTTAATCAAAAATAAAAAAATCTTTACCAGGCGAAGCTTGAATCTTTTTTTTTTTTTTTTTGAATGATTAAAGTCTTTAAGTAATGAAAAGAGAAAATTATATACATCTTTTAAACTAATGGATACTAGAAAAAATAAACTATAGTGTAGGCAACAGGAAACTAATCAATGTTTGAGATTTCACACCTGATTTTTTCATTATTTTATATATTCAAGGAATAAAAACTTTTAAAAAGTAGGGAGACTTAAAGGATAGAGAGAAGATTCAAGAAATTAATTTACAAAAAAATTTAAGTGTCATATGCTATGGCGCTTCTTTTTGGCTTCCTTTGCCACTTAAAAAATTGAAACACTTTTTAATGATTAGCTCTTCAAAAAAAATTTTTGCACGAGATTAAAATTTTGAATATTTTTAAATGGCAAAATATCTCTTAATCTTCCGAAGTAATATAATTTATCTTCTAGTGTTTCCATTAACTTGACTGATCAAAACTTTTTCTTTTTTATTAACCCAAATTTTTTACGTATTTAAGCCATTCGTAATATATTCGTTTCTTATGGATAGAAGTTGTAATGATGGAATTTTTAAACTTTTTTGATTGGCATCAAGAGTTTATTTCTCAACCTTTCTTTGAAATAAGATAAAATTAGGGGGACGGGGGTATTCTAAAGTCTCTTTCTTATATATTTGTCCCTAATTTTTATAACAATATAATTTTATAGTCTCCCGTTTAAAAATTGCAATAAAAGGACAGCAGTAATATATTTTATGGTTGAGTTATATCGCATCACATCCTTGTTCTTGTAATTTGCATAAATTTGTCTTATTTTATGGCGTTTGAAATTAATAGTAAATCCTTTATACTGTATAATTCAACTGCATTATTTCAATTGGATGATCATAGTTCTCCTTTATAAATGTTGCTTTTCGTAACAAACTAATTATTTTATAAGATAATAGTTTATTCCGCATTCTAAATAATTATTTTTGATATAAATTCCCTGGTAAGTGTCAGTTTATTGAGTAAAATTTCAATCCGTTCCCACATTCAGTGAAACTGCCCCTCCACTGAGAAAGAGTTTACTGAGTCAAACTTCTCTCTTTATATATCCTTCCATAATAAAAGCTCGAGATATTTTTTTAATTAATATTGGTCACACATTGAACATGCCCTTATAAAGATTATACCTCCAAGAAGAAATTATCTTTATTATTGATAGTTATGAGAGCAGAAGAAAATTCGCGTAGAAGAAATAAGAAAAGAAGAAACAAAAATTTTGACCATTTTGTTCATTTATCTTTCTTAAATGAAAACGGATGATCAGGCTTTTCATTTTTTCCTGTTTCCCCGATACAATTTTTAAGAATTAATGGAAACAAAAGATGCAATTGGAACATGGCAGTTTTTTGTAGAATATTGTTGAGTAATCCCTTAAAACTTGCGCAGCACAGTAGGATATAGCCAATCGTACGTTGCAGCTTCACACACACACACAATATCTGTTAATTATTCGTAGTCCTAGCACAATAAAAAGGTTTCTTTAGTAAAGGTATTTCTTCGTCTGCGTTATACAATTCCAAGACAATGGTAACAGAAGAGGACAGGGAAAGAATATTAACGCATGCATTTTGACTTATTTCGATAATGAGAACGAAAATATTTAAATACTCTTATGCATTATTAAAACTCGATATAATAAAAAATACACACCAAAACTAGTTTTCATGAACTCCTATTTTGTGCATGCAGGTATAGAGAAAAATCCTTCAAATACATAGTATGAATAAAAATTACATAATTTTTATGCATTTTGCTTAAGCATGCAGAGCTTCAGAAAATTGGAAAAGCATTTTCTTCAAATCGATATCATTTCTGAAAGGACTTTAAAATTTCAGAATTAGCTTTGATCTTGTATGTACAGTTACTGAAACATATACAGTTAACTGATAAATCCTCGTCGCAAAAACTGACTACACACTACAACGTATCACAAACAATTGGAGATAGCTTTTTCAAGTGATGGTATTGATTTTGAAGTAATTCTGCACAAGATTATCCACGAATAGCTTACAAAGAAAGTTTTGTAATACCCATTTTGAAATGTTCATATATTTTAAGTTTGATGTAGGTAAATAAAATATTTAAATATGTCCCTGAACGTATATTAAATTAGTCCTTGTTTGAAGAGCCAATTTCTGGATACGTCGTAAGAAATTCTGATTTACATATCAACAATGTGGGACTTTATATGCTGTCCCTATTTACCGCATAAGGAAATTATATATATACATACAATGTGTTGCAAACAATATATTTTAAAGCTGCTTATATATATATGAATTTTCTGGATGAGTTTTCTTTCAAGCGGTCCCTATCCCCGCACAAAAACTGATTTGAGTGGAACATATTTTAGAAAAGGCCTTTATTGTATTGTGTGTTTTATCGGTAGCTTTTCAAATAAATAAACGGGCACAACATATATGTCAATACAAATGAATAAAATTTTTCATTTTTAGGCAAAACCATGAAAATGGGATAAAACTTATGGGTGAATTTAAAGAACATTTTGAATAGGCGAAGATATCAGTTTGCCATTTGAATATTCATTAATACTATACCAACTAACCAAGAAAGTATCGACACACAGTCGGGACAAAGAGTAGCGACAACAATACTATAAAAAACTCATAGGATTAAGCTCAAGAGATTGCAGGTTCCCTTTTATTTGTCTATATTACTGGGATGAAAAAATATTAAGAAGAAAATATACAGTTTAAATTTTTTGAACTATGATTAATTCATAAAAATTTAAATTCCCAGAAAGAATATTGAAAAATAATCTACTTAATTATTACTATGTAATAAATTTGAAAATACTAAAACTGATTTGTAAAAATTCTGAATCGCCTACAAACAAAGGCAACAAAAATTTGTATATAATCTTCCCAATGAAGATCCGAAACAATAAAGAAATCAGGATTGTATTTAAAGAAGTTTTTCTTACATATTTCCTTGGATAAAAGCAACCATATGGTGTAGTAGAAAAAACAAAGACAGCATATGAAATTTAAATATTTATTTTTTAAAAAAGGAAAAAGTGTGCAAAAAATATAATTCAAGAACTATAAAAAATTGAATAAATTTCAAACAAGTTATACGATAGTGACATGTATGATTAAGTAAAATGATTAATAGATATTAAGATGCAAATTTAAAAAAAAAAAAACGCTAACATTAAACCTATTACAAATGTAAGTTTTGAGAAATTTAATAGGACAACAGCACTTTATGAACAGTATACCTTATAAATTTTTAATATTATTAATTTTAACACATGCTCCCTTTATTAACTAAATAAGAAATTCAAATAATTAAGAATTATATTCCTATAAATTAATTCCTATAAATTAATTATATTCCTTAAATGTTTCCGATGTACTCTTTGTTGTTGTGTCCTTCCCGCAGGGAAGGAATGAAAGTTGCCATTGCCTGTGAGACACAGGTTGGACTTCTTAACGATAGATGGTGACACCACCTATCTCCACCTCCACAATTTTGGCATGGAGCTGAAGGGGAGGGAAATATTCTCCAGTCCCCTGCACTCGTGGTTTCTGCTGCGACCGCCCACAAGACTTTCGGACCCACTGATTTAACGAGCACGTACTCCGTCTATACTCGGTGGTATTTAGTGGCATTGGGCATCGAACCCAGGCCCTCAGGTCTGGAGTCCGATGCTCTAACCACTAGGCTACCCACGACCCAGATGTACTCTTTGATAAATTCAAATACTTGTTCAGATATTTTTTTTCATTAAAATTAAAAAGTATTTGAATAAATATTAAACAAAAATGCGCAAGAAAGTTGGAACTAAATCTAAACAAATAATACTGATTTCAGTCTGGAATTCAATCAAAACTCTTTGCTACCATTCTGTACTTGATAAATTAATATCTGATATAAAAATGAGTGAAAAGGAAAAAAACCAAATCATCAAAGTGCATAGCAGCTTTGTTTATATGACAGTAGACCGCAAACAAGGGTCTTGAAATCATTGACGAAAGTAAATCGAAATTACCTTATAATTGGGTAAAAAATGTATAAAACCTATTTTTGTGTGTGTGAGTTGAGTTAGACAGAGTTTAATATATAGTTTTAAAATAAAATCTAAAACTTTGAGTGTTAATATTTTGATTAATTTTCCGGATTTTAAATGTCCTTGATCTTATAGCGTCCCCCCCCCCTCTTAATCCTCGTATTACGGCCCGCGTGAAATAGTTATGATGCGTGTACGGGGCCCGGCGAAGAATAAAGTTGAGTACCCCTGGTCTAAAGTATCTACTAAAACATTAACAAAGGAATTTTTTTTAATAAAAAGGAAATTTCTTTTTAAAAATAAAACATTCTGTGTCTGTGTTTATTGAGTTTTCTGCTTTAATCAATAAATAAAAATTGTTTAATTAGACAACTTTTTCTTTGTTCGTTATCCCTTCAGAATCGGTAGTATGCGATAATATTTTACAAAAATCTAAGGGTTTCCTAACAATCCAAAAATTCTTGTTTTTTTTTTGATTCCAGACACATATTTTCTAATCCCATCACATATATACAAACTATTCATTTATCAAAAGCTGAAAACTGTATTATATTAGAATTAATATAAGTCACATAAGACATTAAATCATACCAAAAGTATTTAACGAAATTTTGTTCTTTCAAATTTTTAAAATGAAAAACCTATGACATTTGTACTTGAATTGTTAGAATTGTTAACAACCACGTACATGCTCTTTTCCCTGATTGTGAACGAATTTGTCGTAACGTTTTATTACTGGCATTAGTAAAACAATTGGATCCATCAGTTTAAATTCTTTTTTAAGGTAAAAAATAAATTACAATTTTTTTGGGCTCCTTCAACTTGATTTCTAAACAAAAACAAGAAATAAATTCAATCATTATTGTTAGTTGTTTTAAATTTATCAACAAACTTTTAACATAAAAGCTCCAACAGCTGTAAGCCTTAAGAAGAATCTGTATTTCATGATCATATTTTCAGAAAGATTTATACTATACATGTATAATTATTATTAATGTAAAAACTGTGAATCACAGACACTGAGGGGGGGGGCTGAAATATTTCGTAATATTTGGACAGAATTAGTGCATTTCCATTAAATACTTAACTTATTAACAATATAAAAGGAATTTAGCACCTTCCACTGTTCAGTTAAAAAGGTTGATAGTTGATTTTTAATTTGTTAATTGAAGAAGTCCATGCATCATTTCGAATAAAACTCTGCCGAACTCCAGGAGAAACCATAATATATTTATCGAAATACCACAAAGTAATTTTTAAAAGGTGAAAGGAAACCTCACTATAGATTAAGTAATGTTTACATTTCTAGTTATTGAATGTAATTATTTTTCCTAAAATAGAAGAGTTTTCGATGTGGGTTCCCATATAATTGAATTAAATAGGAGTAAAGGGAGAATACCGAATAATTACACTATGTCTAAAGTTCTTGATTAAAAGCATTCATGTTTAACCGTATAAAAGATGTTTTCAGTTATAAAGCTATATTGAGTTCAATAAGCGTTGAGTCGTAAACACATAGAGACTTAGTGTTCTTCTCCTTAAAGTATAACTTAAGAGCTGAAAGATTGTACATTACTTTATCCTTCAGTGTTGTAAGAATTCAATTTTATCAACATATTTTTGTAGTAGAATGTATTTCGCTTTGTTTAAAGCTAACTAACTTTGGCATAGGCCCATACAGCATTCAGCTTAATACGCAGGAGAATATTGAAGGCAATATTCATTTTTGCTTACTACTTTTAATAGAAAGAAACTCCGTAAGAGAGGTTTTGGGATTGGAATTTCTCGGAATATCTATTATCTCTCAAAGTAAAGAACGGAGTCATAGAAGTATTTTGAAAGCATCTATGTTGTCTAATGTAGTTAGCTTTTATATGAAAAGTTATAATTTCTTACTTGTTGTAGTATAATTAGATTCTTTAGCAGAGGGGGAAGTGTATTGTTTGTGATGGTTCTATCCCCGTTCCATCTACTAATAATCCTTTTGGAGAATTTCTGGTCTTTAAAAATTGTTTTATGATAAAACTCCTCTTCGAAGAAGAAGACGGGATTATGTTAACTAAGATACTACATATAATCTAGGTTTTCAGCTTAGAGAGAGAGAGAGAGAGAGAGAGAGATAGGATAGACTGCTATCGGAATAAAGATTAAGCAAATTAAACGTGAAGCGCGGTTATTTATTTTTTGGTAATTAAACTACTTTAGGGGACGAATTGTCACCGGAGATTGAATCCAGATTAAATAGCTAAGAAGTTTGAGTTATCACTTAGTGTGTTTAGTATTAAAGTTTTCTCATATCTCGCAAACCTCATTCATTGTCTGCATAGTGATTAATTGGGTGAATCTCTTAGACTGGATCGATTGAATTTCTGAGGTGATTAATATTGTGAATAAATTAGATTATTTTGTTGAACTATGGTTAGTGTTCCTTCCAATCCTCCCACACCTTTAGGTGTTCAGGCGAGAACATTACATGTTGCAAGAGGTCGTTTTAATTTAATAAGTATTATTACTTTCATTTGAATTACTAAGGTATTGAAATGAACAGCAATGATTAAATAGACAATTGTTTAATATATCTCTAAAATGTAAGAGTTAAAGAAATCATTTTGTTTTTGAAAAAGCCTTCATATAATTTTTAATATTAAGAGGACGAGATAAGGTGGAAGTACTGTTATTAAAGCTGTATGGATGACAATTTCATTAAATTCAAGAATTCTTTACATAACATATAAGTGAATTCTTTTTTTTATTAAATTAATCATTTTCTAAGAAAAATCTATTGGCTTTAAAATTTTCTTAAATATGAATGAGGTAAATGATTCTGATGAATATTACAGATATTTTTACAAAAGATAATACATCACGACGTTTATATATATATATTATCTTAGGATTATAACTATTTTTTATATATTTTTGTAAGACATATTTATATATTTAATATATTTATTCATTTATTTTCTCTGAAGTTTGATAATTTAATCAGGGTAACTAACTATTGAATAAAAAACTGAAAAAACGTTTGCATTGCAGGAATTGAATTATTAATATTTTTAAAAAAACACTTATTGCTATGGTAAAATTTTTAAACTGAATTATGATTTCGATGAGCTTATAAAGAATAAATACATGCTTATAAGGATGATTTTAAAATAAGTGAAAATATAAATGGCATGGAAATATTTCATCAAAGTAATATATATATATACACAGTCGAACTCTATTTAACCAAGTCGCTAAATCCCGCAAAAAAGTTCGTTATATTGAAAATTCGTTACATAAAGTTTCATTTTTCAACACACTTAATAAACCACATAAAACAAATTTTAAATTCATAAATACTATATACTCAAAAAAGTAATTATTCACGACTTTTTGTAAATTAATATATATTTATTTTATATATCTTACCCATCAAAAAAAAAAACTGAAAGAAAGAAAAACTGAAAGGAAAACAAGAAAACAGAATGTCGAAAAATATATTGCATATTCAACTTTAAGAAAATAATTTTATATTAAAATTAATGAATTTTAAGGACTTTTTCTCATTTAAATACAAGTAATTTTAAACATGCTTTATTTTATAACTATAAATTCTAAACATACATTACAGCATGCGTCCTTAAATTTAATTACTCATAAAATCTATTCATTTTGCTTGAGTTTTTTGTTTGAAAAATATTTTGTTTTATAATACGCCTCACATTTTAGCAGTGCACCAAAAAATCCCTTCAGGCATATTTTCTTCACATTGTAATCCGCTTTGAATTGTTTCAAATGAATTTATCATTTGATCATACGAAGATTTATTGATTTCCGCATTATCATTGTTTTCAACTTCGTCTTCATTGCAACCCATTGCTGAATTTTTTTTATTTTTCACGCTGTTCAAAATATCTGATTCACTTAATGATCCAGAGAATTCAGTTGATGATCCAGAGCAGGGGTCGGCAACCTTTTGAAGGCGGTGTGCCAAACCAATCTACCAATAGAAAATTCAGCGTGCCACACAGTTTGACATATTTGAAACAATTTAATTTTCGCCATAATACATATTAGTTTTGCATTATTTAAAGATATTTCTTAGCATAAAAATAAACAGCATAAAATATAACTCTCTCTATTTCTTTAACATGAATAAAAACAATTTAAATTGCACTTATATTATGTATTTTTAAACATTTATTAAAACAAAAAATAGACAACATAAAATAAAAATATATTCCTTTTCATTATAGTTAAATAAAAAAATTTAAATTTTAATGCGAACGTAGTGTTTGCACTGCTCTACTTCATATCACAAAATCAGGAATATAATTCGGACATTCAATTTAACACGATTCTGAGAATATTCAGTTGTTAATAACTTCTTTGTGGACTTGAAATGTTTTTCATATGATAAAAGATTTGATAACTTAGATAAGTAGAACCAAAAGAGAAATCAGAGTATATGTAATTTTCTCTCTTTGAACAATTAAATCTCTCCTGCGATGACATTCAAATAATTTACAAAATAACTGTAAATTTATCTATAGAATTATTTTTCAGATTTTTTGTTGATTCCGTAAATGTCCAATTCTGAAGATGTTTGTCAAACAAGGTCCATTGCAAATTTATCAACTTCCATCAACTCGAAAATCGACAAATGTGTAAGGAGTGTGTAGAGTGGCACACGTTATCAAAATTATGAAGCTTCCAAATAAGTGAAAGCATGTAAGAAACTAAAAGGCGTGAGAGGAGAAGAGATTTCAAATAAAATGTATAAAAAAATGTTATTCAACAAAAGCATATTTTGTCCTTTTTTTTTTTTCTTTCCAAAATTTGTCTTATATTTAACCAAAACAAAGCATAATATTTTTTTTAAATTTTTATTTTCATCATTCTTATTGGTATTAGATTTATGTGATTGTGAAAATTTTAAGCGTGGTTCCAACATTTCTCATCCACCAAATATAAAGAAACATAACTACATTTTCCTTTGATTTATTTTACGCCATAAATCGATTGAATATTATTCTCCGGTTTTCTCATAGGTTTTTATTTATTCTTTCACAGAAATTTTTCACAAATTTAGATTTTTCATGCTTATTTTTTTCACACTGTAGAAACGTATAATTTTTAGTCATCTCTAATCTTTTTTATCGAATCTTTAATTGAACATTTCGCTCTTCAATATAAATAATGGTATTAGAAATGTCAAAATCGAGTGGCTGTTTCAATTTTTGATCGTAAATAGAGTAAAAATAAACCGTGTGATGTTGTCAATATGATTATTTGCAACGTTTCTCTTTAAAGAAAAAGTTAACGTTACCCTTAAGATTGATTTGAACAATTTCGTAAACATATAAATTTTATTAAGCAAAAAAGTATTCATTTTTTTGGAAATGCCAAGGGAAACAATTAATAGCCGTAAGAAATGTTAGATTTTTCACAGATAAAACTCATTGTTTGCTTTTTGTACTGTATTTTTGTGTTGATTACATTTGTAGCGGCTGCATCTTGTATTGGTTGGCCACGCGCCAACTGAAAATATTGTAAATATCATATTCATCGGAATAGCAACAGTGTAAAAATTTCGATTTGCACAAAGAAAGTAAATAAATGCGGAGTATATTTTAACCTGCTGATAAGTTCAATTAATTAATTAATTAATAATAACTTTCTTAATCAATTAATAACACTGCAAAAGCATATTTGTAAGTGATAGATTTATTCACGCTTCACATTCTACGTTGCTATTTCTAACTTTAAAACCATTGGAAACTTTTTTTTAAACTTAACTTATTGTTTCATCTCTCATTCCATAAGGAATGAAGCGTAAAAATATATTTAAACACCGCACCAGGCGATGATGTAATTCTCGAAGTCAAGCAATTTAATTAATGATAGTTTTATTCAAGTTCTTTCAATACTTTATTCACAAAATTTTTAATAAAATATTTTGTCAACAATATTTTACTATAAATATTCACGAAACTCTTTAATTAGAGCTAACATGTAGGTTTAAAAAAAAAAAACATTCTCATTGCCAATTTTTTTGAGAATTCTGGAAGATTTTGACTGAAGGATGAAGTAACAGCTCCTAAATTTTAAATTGTAAATTCATGCAAAAAACACTTAGGATTTCTAACACATCTATAAACAATAAAATGCCATTCAGAACAATGTATTCATGGGAAAAATATTTTTCAATGTAAGTGGCTGTAAAAAATACAATAACAAATTAAACGCAGAAAATAAAAGACGACTGTAGATAATTTCAATAGACCCAGACTTCGATATAGTTTATGTAAAAAAAAATGCAAGCACACATATCCCAGTTACTAAATGTTATGCATGGATAAGTGACACTTGAATCACAAATTAATATTATTACTGCGAGTAAATTATATTATAATTACATGAAAATATTTTGATAATAAATATAATACATATAACATGTTGATATATTTTAAATAATTTTTCGAAAAATCTCTTTTTAGTGCTCGCGCGCGCGGAATTGGGCTCACCGAATACACCTTAAAGTTCTAAGGGTCCAGTGAGTCGAAAAAGTTTGAAAACCACTGTTTTAGATGAATTGAATTCTTTCAGCATTTATGCACCAGACTTTTAAACGCAATTTTAAAAAAATGATTTGATTAAACGTTAAGAGGAAAGGGAACTTCCGATAAAGAAATCGGAAGCCAACATTTCATCACTTCTCCCCCCCCCCTTTTTGTATCAACATCAAAATACTGATTTATAAATAGTATAGATTAAATATTGTGAGAGATAAGTGATAAATTTCCCTTGCTATCTTCACCGGAACGTAGAAATCTTGAAATGCTTTTTTGAATTATGCAGTGCCATCTATCGCTAAAATCTGCAAATAAAATTTGTTTCAAATTTAGTTGGATCGTACTTTATATTTTAATTGAACATTCATTTACTTATGAAAAGGGCTATTTTTCTGATCATATTATAGTTGTTTCATTATTGGCGAAGAATGTTTATCTAAATATGAAGCATGAAAATACTCTAGATCTAAATGTTACTCTATGAGTGATGACGTTACATGATCAGTATTTTTTCTACGTTTTTTTAAAAGCACGATATTAATAATGATTCTATATTTTGAAAATTATAAAAGGAATGCACACGTTGTTGTCACGAGTATTTAAAACTGAGAACTTTTGAGTATGAATCTCTTTTAAAGAATATATTTCTGATTCATTAACATTGGTTCATTTCTAATTAACAGGATTAGGATAATTTTCATGAGATGGCAAAATTAGAGCGCAAATTAAATTAATTTATCAATAAAGTGTAAAGAAATTTTATACACCTGCTGTGAAGGGTCATTACATTAACTTACGAATAGGTATATAATTTCTGGCATGTAATGAACACTCAGGTTTCAATTTTTTTTAAAATGATTGCACATATGAAATTTTAAAACTCCTGAAAGATTCAACCCTTAAAATATGATTACGTATTACTTGCTCAAAATTTCATTTGTCTTCGTCTCGACATTAAACTTACCTAAAATATTTTTGTGTATTCACATCATTCTCTTATATTTCAGAACATGCCTGTCAAACAAGCGAACCGACATATCAAGCTTTTAAAGTTTTTTTTTTTTTTTCATTTTCAGATTTATTTGAGGTGAACTTTTAAAATTCGTGATATATTTACCTGTTACCTATTCTTGTTTTAAAGGAAATCTCATTTGATAATAGAAATTGCCTTTAAATTGAAAATTATTTTTCCTATTTTCTTAAAAAATTTCTTTTAATTTTGGTATAGAAAAAATTAATTTTATTAAATTCTTAAATGCTTTTATGTATATTATTCACGGCTGATGACACCACGATTCCTCATATGAGCAACTTTTATTTCTCTTTCACTTTCTCTGCTAAGGAATATAATCTTAAAAGGCTCTATGACCAATATTTTGCTAAATTTTTGTGAAGAGAAATTGTCAGAATTGATATGATTTCTTCAAAAACAACAAAGTGTATTCATTGAATTTTGTTGAAGGCAATACACCCGCTTTAAAAGATTTCCAAAATTTTTTACATATTTATCTGTAGATCGGTTTCCTAATATATTACCATTTGTTATGTGTATAATGTTCGAAAGTTGTTACTAAAGTGAGCAATAACTTTTTAATGAAAAAAACAAAAATTCAGAAAGGCAAGATCAGCCAAACAACATTTATCGTCAATCTTAAAAATCGCATTAGCTTAATATGTTCAAAAAAATTTTGATAAGTTGCTTTCTCAGAAACGATGACAAATATTTTTTAAAAAGTAATATTAAACTGTATTTATTATAATTTATATTTTTTATAAAAATAAAAATATATAAAATATTTATATTTAAAGTTAAAAATAAATATAACATGGAACATAAAACGACTATGTATGTATAACATACGAAACATTGCGCTTGATAATGAGTCTAATAAATTCGTAATAAAACCATTCTAAGAATCGTTTTTTATTAATTTTTTGAGCATTGAAAATATGCGGGCTTCAACTTTAATATAAAACAGATCATATAACCCGTATTATCATATGAGTTTGACATATCTGGTTTATAACCATCTTTGAGAGAGTCTTCTAAATACAATGTTAAAGAGAAGTTTATCTGTTTTCATTTCACGAAAGGAAAACAGGAAATTATATAGTCGCTTCCTTTTAAAATACAGGCAGTTTCAAGAATAGCACTCTTACATAAACTTTTATTATAGTTTTTGAATGGTTAAAAAGCATTAAATCTTTACAATGCGTTTCCCATTTAATTTGCCTTTTAGAATTTTTTTAAAAATATTGATCCTTGTAAGCAGATTTATTTCTATTATTGGGTTCCCACCGCCAGTGTATTTATTACTTTACATCATATAATGCACCATCAGAGAATTATTTTATATTATATTTGGTTTATACAACAACACCAAATATATTGTATTTTTATTATACGGATGCCATTCTATTATTTTAATTTTTATCATTTGGTTCCAAACACACCAATTGTTCTAATACTTTATATTATATAGTTTAACTTTTTTTTATTAGATGGCTACACCATTACTTCAATATGTGAAACAAATGTAATTATTATTATAGAAATACCATTGTAAAAACATTTCCGGAGATCTTCGTCTAGCTTTTTGACATTTTGTGTTAAATTTAGCTTAATTATTATTGAACTTTCTTCTTCGGTTTGAACACCTAGAAAAACCCAACAGGGGTGCATACTTGTGGAGGGAGAAATGTAATAATTAACAAACATTTTCTCTTTCATGAATTTAATTCATAATGGTCTTGAGCCCTCCAAGTGTCTTGTCTTACCCTTATCTTCGTGTCACCGCCTTACTCGTTTGTTCGTCAACAACATATGGATGTTTAATAACTAAAAGCCTCCTCATCCTTTCCACGATTGCAATTACATCTAAAAAAGGATCAACCTAATACCAAAATGCCTTAAATCAAGTCTAGAATTATTTCATATGCATTATTTCTTAGTGGATCGTCTTTCAAATGTAAAGGTCCACTTTATTAACAAATAAGTTCTTTCGGAGAAAATCATAATTTACTTTGGAACTATTCATTAATTACAACAGTTTTAATTAACTGGAGACATCGCACGTAAAATCCACAATAGCACGAATTCAAAATTAACACAGCAATACAAATCCGCAATCAAAATGTCGCATTAGGTCTATGAAACGTACCGTTCGCTGGCATGCTTAGACTGACTGCTGTTGCTTCCCTGTCTCCTTACACGGGCCGAGAAAACCTTTCTATGACCCTCTAGAGCACTCGTCTTCAAACTGTGTGCCACAGAACCTTGGTGTTTCACAAAGCATAGTCAGGGGTCCCACGAATGAGAATAAAAAATTCGAGAAGAAATTAATATGTACACAAAATGGATTCACATTCCTATGAAATTAGTATAGATACAAATATCAAAACTCATCCTATTCATTAAAACTGAAAATTTTAGTTATATATATAATAACTTGATTTTGAAAAACTTTTTAAACTTTTATAAAAGAATAATAAAACGTTTTATCTTTATATATGTACTTCCTACTAGATTATGAATATTCTATTTGCTTACTTTCTTGCGGGTTCCACGAGATAATTTTATACTCGTTAGTAAACACAATGTCTTGCAAAACTAAATAGTTTTCTAGTGGAAAATGTACCTTCTTGCATTTGTGGGGGAAAAAGACCTATGATGAAGAGGAAACAACTTATCAACACATCAACAGATTCGATGTTAATATCTTAATTTAAGCAGAAACAGCTTCTAAATTTTAGGTTCTAAATTCATGCAAAATACACGAGATTTCTCGCACAGCTATACACATTTTAATGCTATTCAGACCATTGTGTTTAGGTAAAATATATTCCTCAACGCAAATGGCTACAAAAAGTATAAAAAATTAAATTCAGAATATGTAATGCGATTTCAATTAATCTCAATAGGCCTAGACTTTGAGTGTTGTGTGAAAAAAGCAAGCACATATCCTAGTTACTAAACATAATGTATGGATAGGTGACACTTGAATCACAAATTAATATTATTAATGAATAAATCATATTTAAAAAATTGAATTAGAATTTTATAATAATAAATGCAATACTTTTTTTAATTGTCTTTAGATAGAGGGTCAATAACATGTTGATATACTTTAAATATTATTTTGAGATATTTTCTTCGAAGTATATGCATGGAATGGGGTTTCACGAAAGCACCTTCAAACTCTAGGGGCTCTGTAAGTTGAAAAAGTTTGAAGACCACTGCTCTAGAACAGTGGTCTTCCAACTTTGTCGACTGACAGGATCCTTAACACTATATGGTGTTTGGGGAGAACCCTATTACACTCACACACACATATAGACATACACATCGGCAGTTCCATTTCATATTGTACGTTTTATTAATTTTAATATTTTGTTTTTGTAGCCATTCACGTTGAAAAATATTTTTCACTTAAATACATTGTTCTGGATGGCATTAAAATGTTTATAGCTATGAGTGAGAAAACCTGTGTATTCAGCATGAATTTGCAACATAAAATTTAGGAGATGTCTCTTGCTTAAATTTATATTTTAATGCCAAATCTGTTGAAATATCGATAAGTTGCTCCTTATCCTTCATTATAGATATTTTTTTGCCTCAAAATGAAAAGGAAATGCATTTTCTATTTGAAAACTTTTCGAAACATTGTACTAACGAATACAGAATTATTTTGCGGAATCCTTAATAGTAAATAATAGAACATTTCTCCTATCTAGTAGGTTGTGCATACACAGAAAGAATGTTATAATATTCTTTTACCGTATAGTAAAAGTTAAAAAAGTGTTACAAAACTAAGCTTTGATGCATAAATAATATTTTCAGTTTCAATGTTTGGGCTGACTTTAAGATTTTTTTGGTTGTACAAACTTAATATAGAATGAGAATCCATTTTGCATGGACATTTATAATTTTCCTTTCGATTTTTTATTGTGACTTGTGGAACTCCTGCTTATGCTTTGTGGAACTCCAGGGTTCCGTAGAACACAGTTTGAAGACCACTGCTCTAGAGCTTTCTGGAGAAATAATGAACTTAAGCCTTTCTGGATTTTCCCAGAATCATCTATTTTTTTCACCAAAATTGGTGACTTCTCGATATTTGGTAAACGAATCTGTCTCTAAGTCAGTTGCCATGGTCATTACTATTTATTTGCATTTATTAAAAGAGTAATCTCCCACTTCAAACGCTAACGATCTTTCCTGCCGCAATACCATTGCTACAGAAAGAAGCAAACACGGTCAAAACTTTCCATAACAAATATTTATGAGTTTTGCAAACTTTACCTCTTCCAGCAAGAGCGAGAGACAAATCGTAATCTGTTTTATAAAATATAGAAAGAATTAATATTCGAAATTTATTTTATGACAAAATGTTTATATCTTACTCTTTAATATTATGTATAAATGCATTTTATTTAAGTATTATTTTTCCTATTATACTTTCTATATCGTCTTGAAATGTACCCACTGCAATTTGTCTGAATGGTATACATCAGGGGTCGGCAACCTATGGCACGCGTGCCAGATGTGGTACGCGGAGCTATTCTCAGTGGCACGCCACCACTCTCTACAAAATTATAAGATAATGCTAAATAGATCTGTCTCTCTTTTCAACGTCTTGTACATTTTTATATAAAGGTTATTTTTTTCACTTTCAATTATCTGCCATAAAACGATTCTATACTGAATCAGTTTGCTTGTAGTTTGCGTGCTTTATGTAAAAGAAAACATCCTCTGCTTAAATGTGACTTATTTTTTATTATTGTTAAATATTCTACAAATATAAAAATTATTGAGTAATGCTTGTAAAATGAAGAATCACTCATTTCGGCTCAGTGAATAAAAATAAAGTAGTTTGTCCTTTACCCACCAAAAGCTTGAGCATCGACGGAAAAAGAAAAAAACAAATGTCTTAGGTAAAAATCAAAATTTGCTTAACAAACGTTTTGCAGCGGAAATACAATAAATACAAAAATAGTTATTCTATCAACATATTTAATTTTTTGGATTGAAAATAAATTTGGGGGGGGGGGGACCGCGCGCGCGTGGTGTGGGTTAATTAGGCAAGTGAATTTAATTTCGTAACAAATGCCCATTTTAACTAAATATTAAAAGCAACTGTACTTTTTCGAGTGTTGTGTTAAAAAATTCACAACTATTTAATTTTTTACTTTTGGTGCGAATCAAGCTGATAAAAATAGATATTAGAACACAATTTTTTTTTCATGTTCTCTATTAGTCACGCCGATATACGAATATTAAGTATGATTTCAGTCGAAAGTTGAATTTAGTTTGGTGCCTGGCGTGATTTTTAAGTTACTTTTAACTTGTCCCGTTGTGTGTGTGTTAGTTTTATTGCGAAAATTTGTATATTGTTTAATAATTGCGACAATTCCTATTGAATCAAATGGCGACTAAAAAAAGAAATGCTTGATGCTCGCGTTTTCCAAGATTCTTGGACGGACGAATTTCGATTCGTACAACAAAAAGATCGTGCTCTATGTGTGCTATATCGCGAAAGTGTCCTATGCCGTACATCAAGTGTATAAAGACATTTTCAAACTAAACACCAAGCCACATTTAAGATTTTTAATGAGAAATGTAAAGTTTTAGAAAGAGCTGTTTCTGGATATAAAAAGGAAATTACATTTTGATGCCTTTCAATTGGAGTCAAACGAAAAGTGACAGAATGTAGTTTCGTCATTGCTTGTTTAGCAACCAAAGAAAAATCTTTTACAGATAGCGAACATATAGAGGATACATTTCTAAAAAGAGCTGAAATATTGTTCAGTGATTTACCTAACTTGAAAACAATATTCTGAATTCAAGAAATACCTGCTTCTGCGCGAACTGTTGAAAGAAGAATATCATAAATGGCATAAAATATAACTGTGAAACAAAATTCAAGTTTTCAATAAACTGTTGCCTTTAGCATTGCTCTTGATGAAAGTAAAGAAGTGAGTGAATATTGCATGTCTTGCAGTAATGGCACGATATTGTGATAAAACCGAATGAATGAAGAGTTATGCAGCATGATTCCTCTGTCCTGTTCCAAATAAAGGACAGGGTATTCTTTTTTGATTTATAAATCATTTTGAAAGAAAAAAATATTAATATAAATAAAATATTCTGTGTAACTACTGATAGCTCTCCTGCAATGGATGGCAAGAAAAAATTATTTGTCAAACTTCTTGAAAATAATAAAGGACATAAAATATTGAGCTTCCATTGCAAAAAACACCAGGAAAGTTGAGTTGCCCAAATTTCGTCTAAGCACTTAATTTCTGTAATGAATACTGTTGTTAAAAGAGTTCATTTTATAGTGTCTCGACCTTCATTAGTACAAAGACAATATAAATCTCTTTAAGAAGAAACGGAAAGTGAATATGGGGATCTTGCCTTGTACAGTCATGTCCGTTGGCTTAATCGTGGTAATGTCTTGAATAAGTTTGTGCCATGCATGGAACACATTAAAATTTTTCTTAATGAGAAGGGACAACATTTTCTTGAATTAGACGATAAGGAATGGCTATGTAAATTGATGTTTCTTACAGGTATAACTAAACATCTTAATGAACTAAACTTAGGATTGCAAGGAAAAAGTCAAATAGTGCTTCAACTTTTTGAATATTGGAAAGGCTTTGCTACAAAATTAAATATATTTTCCCGTGATATTAATACTAATACCTTCAAATACTTCCCAAATTTTAAAGCGCTTGCAAATACATCAACCACAGACAAAGATGAAGTTCAAACATGAAACACTTCAGGAGGAATTTTCTAAGAAAAGTAAAGAATTTGAAGCTTGTATGCCTATATTTTCCTACCTAATCAAAATTGATTTATAATGGGCCTATTAATAATCCCATTCGATTTATCAATTTTTAAGAGGATGTAAATTGATAATTTTGAATTGGAACTTATTGAACTAACATCTTCAGAATTATGGAAAACAAAATTTACTGAGTTACTGAAAAATTCGGGAGATAACTCCAGCAATAAATCGACAGTTGCTGGATGCCATTGCCTGAAAGAACTAATTGTTTGAAAAGATAGCATGTGTTCTATTATCCGCTTTGGATTCCACATATGTATGTGAACAAGTTTGTTCTCATATTAAATATAATTTAAGTCCACTAAGAAATTGTTAAACTGTTGAACATTCAGAATCCTGTGTCAAATTGCAAGTGATAAACCATACCCCTGATATTGTGACATTCAGTAGACCTCAGCAGTGACAAGGTTCGCCTTAAAATTTTTATTTTTTATTTAACTTTGTTGCATGAACGCTTATACTTCATGTTGCTTATTTCTTGTTTCATAAATATTTTTAAGAATAAGTAATATATGTACAATTTTAATTTTTTTTAATGTTGAAAAATAGTAATATTTTAAGTTTACTCCTTATTTTTTAATAAAAATTCTTAATTTTTTCATGTGCACAGTTTAAATTTTTTATCTATATTGAAGTAATAGTTATATTATATGTTTATTTTTTTGTCAATAAATATCTTTAAATGATGCATAATTAACATATAATGAAACTCTAAATTTGTATTCTTGACCTCTATATCCTAATTCTGCATGTATTGTTGTGGTAATCGAATTGTTTCAAATATTTCCTTTTTGCATGGCACGCTGAATCCTGTTGATAGGTTGGTTTGTCACGCCACAGCTGAAAGGTTGCCGACCCCTGGTATACATGAAAAGTATTTATTAATTCAAACATGACCCTACACACTATATATATAGAGAGAGAGAGATGGGATGAAAACACTTTAATAAATTCAATTTAAATGCGTTTATAAAGAAATATCCTCAAATATAGTCTCTTTAGGACCGTGTTGTAAACTTTTAACCCCAGTGATAAATTTAGAACATTTTTTTTTCTATCTAGAGTGATTTGCCCTTCTTGCCGGCTGGTGTGGTGCTACAGATGTCAAACTGCAGGTCATGATGGCTTTACTTGCAGTCAGAACGAAAAGAACGTGCTTCGAAAACGCTCGGAAGCTTGGAATGGTCAGAAATGTCCCAATTGCAAGGTAAGTACTGCTACTTTTCTTACAAGTCTCACACCTTTTGTTGAATTTCTATTACAATCATCGCTGAATTGAAGGCATTGAAATGTAAGCCCCCCCCCCTCCAAAAGACACCTTTAAAACCTTATGCAATTTTCTTCGCAGTTGAACGAAATTACCATGAATGCTAATGGTTTAAATGGAACTAAATTACAATGTTGATATATTAATGATTATAATGTGTGAATACAGATAGTTAACTTCTGAAAAGAATGTTTCCATTATGGAACCTGATTTTTCTCTGAATAAAGTAAATAATGGTCTATATAACCTATGCTTCAAGTTACATTCGAATCCAAGCATCAGTTTCAGATACTCGTCTATTTAAAAAAAATTACACACATTAGAGTGTTATTTATTAAATTACATCATGCAATCATAATAATTTTCCTTTTTTTAACACAGCATGATGACTAATAATTAAGGGGGGGGGGGGTCTCCTAAAGCTCCGCTATCCTTATTTTTCATTTTTTGCCATCTTCGTAATAAATTATTTCGAAATATGAATAAGCTCTGCACTAAGCATGATTAGTTGTGTAGAAACAAAGTTACTTTCTAAACAAAGTTGGTTAATAATTTTATAGCTAAGAATTAAACATCTCAAACTAGGATTAAATTTCATAAATCAAAACCATAAAAAGTATATTGTGAATCTTTTTGTCGTAATAAAAGTCATTTCTCTTTTAGATCTACATTAAAAATACTTTCGCAAGTGATAGAATGCATTGCATCCAGTGCAACATTGATTTCTGCTACAAGTGCGGTGAAAAATTTCGTAATTTGATGTTTTTTGGAGACCACTCCAGCAAACTGAGCATCTTCGGTTGTAAATTTTGCTTCAAGGCTGATCAACCACTCCAAAGGATGGCCATTAGAGGAGCAATTTTCGGTAACTATTTTTATCTTTAATTCTCTTCATCAATAAAATCATGATCTTTCTAATTAATATTTTAAAAATATTATGAAAAGAGAACAAAAAGCATAAGATTATTAAAAAAAGAAATGAGAAAAAAATGAAGATATTAAAATTTCACCTAAAAAATGTCATTTATAACACATAACATAACTGAACACAAACAATAAATTATTTTGTCAAAATTCACAGTCAGACTGAACTGATTTCACAAACATTAAATTATTTTGTCCAAAATTATTTTTAAAAAATAGTTTTAGAATAAGAGAGATGTATTGCATAGAACTAAACTTTCTATTAAACATTTTCCATATATATTGAACAGTTACATAAAAATTATAATGAGTGAATTTGAGTTCATTTTAGATGAAACTTCTAGATTAGGGTTTAATCAAGTTAGATTAACATCGTATTAATTTGCACCATAATAAGCGACGAACATGTGGCAATTCTAAACTCAAATAAAAGGACAACACTCGAATGGAATCTTACGTTTCAAAATTTGTTTCATGCAACGTAAGGATTTTGAGATTCGGTCAGATTCAGCATGTAACAATTATTATTCTACACGAGGATAATTAGTAAGACGAGCATTGAGCTTGAGTTTCACTAAACTGAAGATTTTACCGCGGGTACTTAAAAAAAGAAACTATCGAACGTAATCTATGAGGTTTTACGTGTTTCTTAACTAATATTTTTATGCATTAGAAAAAATGACTCAACTTTATATATACAGCCTATGACAATTAAATAACCGGATTAGTCTAAAAAATGAGCTTTATTGAAAACAATGTACAAATACCTTTTAATCTCCTTCAACGTACTCCCTTTCCCTATCCATACATAGCTGCCTATGAGTTCTCTACCCTTCATAACAGTGCTGTGGCTCATTAGGTGTCACCCTCTTCAGTAAGTGTGCCTTCACCTCATCAACAGATTCAAAATGTGTTCCCTTCAATGCATTTTTCATTTTAAGAAACAGGTAGAAATCTATAGGGTGAGATTTTGTGAGTACGGGGGATGTAACGCATTTGCCCGCCGAGAACTGTTTTACAGAAAGCATAAAGCCGAGGCGTTGTCTTGATTAAGTTTTTCGGTATCAATTTCGCGCAAACATTCACCATACGCAAATTTTTGGCCAAAATTTTTCTTATTGTCTCTGTCAATGTTCGTAATATCTGACATCATCCGAACACTCAAACGTCGGTCTTTTCGTACGATTTCGTTATTTTTTTTAAAAAAGCTTTCATAAGTTCTTCATGACAAACGTTGAGCAGAACGTTTATCATCTTCAAAAGCCTTCCGACGTTCAGAAAATCGTTTGGGCTACTAAAAAATTGGACCACATGAAATGCAGTATCTCCAAGCACTTCTTTTAACAATTTAAAACATTAAATTGGAGTTTGTTTTTATTTCATTCCAAATGTATGCGCAGCTCAATTTTTAAGTTTATCATGTGCTTCGACACGACAATATCTTACTCTAGAAAACAAACTGAACTAGATAGAGGGATGGAATAACGTACCATCATCTCCGGAAGGATCAAGGTCAACTATACTCCATTCCCACTCCTTAACACCAAGCCTAACGACTATGGCATGCACAGTCCGAGAATTTAATTGTTACAGGGTGTATATATTTCCAGAAATGCTTTTATTTACTCAGAGGTTGGTTGAAATGCTGTAATATGCATATGAGTTTTAATTTCTTCCATCTTACAGCAATATTTCCCAGTATTTCTAATTTAAAAGTTATGTATAAAATTTAGAGTTTTGTTACAACTGTTGTTTCTTAAGGATGATTCAAATCTTATTTACAAAAAGCTTAACTTGTTTAGTTAACATCTAATGATATACAATCACAGTGGACAATAACGATTCCTGACCGGATAGTACTTTACTCTTCAAACATCTATGCTTCAAGAACAGTACCAGAAACATTTACCTTGCAAGATCTTTGATTATATTATACTTAGGAATAACTAAGACTAGACCCCAGCTGGATAAATTCATAACTTTCTCCAGCTTACGGCTGCCCAAATAATCTATTGACCCAGATTTAACGAATGATAAGAAATTTTGTTACAAAGTTTGGTAGAAAGTCTTTCTGTTATAAACATGCTAAATTTCGATCTATAAGTATCATTCTTATAAAATAAATATGTTTCATTTTTAAAGGCATATCTTATAGCTAAATAGAACGGTTTTCTTTTTAAAAAAACAGTTATATCAATCTGAAATTACAAAAATGAAACGCATTCTAAAAATTTCTTTTAGGTGGAAAACTAATTGCAGTTCCAGTTTTGGGAGCAATAGCAGTATTTGCTGGAGTATTAGCAGTAGCCAGTTCTGTCATTGGTCTGCCCATGTACAAAGGTGTCTGCTTGTTCAGAACCTTTCAAAACACTCAAGCACCTGTTGGAAAGCCTACTCCTCCCAAACACCACGAAACCAACAATGGCTTGGACTGTCCAAAACGTCAGTTCTAAAATGATATATATATATATATATATATATATATATATATGCCAAAAAATTATGGATATAATATGTTTTAATACACATACATGCTTGCATCTGCTAGAATCCACATGCACTCACAAAAGAATTAGACTGAAAAGTTTTTTATAAAAATTTATCAAAATGGGGAGGGAGGGAGGGACTGGAAAGAATAAGTTACTATAATTCTCAATTTTGAAGTAATCATTCTTTTAATTCAGAAAGGTTTTTCAATATTATGCCAATTAAATAATAAAAAAAATTTCTCTTAAATAGAGGAAATTTTCTGAATCTAAAATTGCAGAAACTAAACAATTATTTTTCCAAAAATTTATTTTAAGAGGGAAATTATTCGCAGCTATTCTCCTCAGTTTTCCATATTCCCAGTATTAGCATGTAGCGCTCCCAAACTTTTTCTTGAATAGGAACCTTGAAAGTCTCGTAAAAAAATATTAATATATGAATGTTCGCATTACACGCAATAAAAAATAAGCATTAAAGCGAGCTAGACTGAAAAAGAGTAGCTAGACCAGCCTCAATTTGAATAATTCTCTTTAAAAAGAAGTAAAACAATGCTTTGTTAATAGAAATTATCTTATTTGAAGAAACATCACATCTTGTTAATTAGCGGAAGTTCGCTATTTGGTTTCCGCGTGTATAGAGGGGCTCATCCGTACAATCACTTTGAAAAGGGAAAAAAAGTTAGGAGGATACCCCCAGGACCGATCTTAGAGTGTCGGCGCCCGTGTGCAAAGACCCTATGTGCCGCCGCTCTAAGAATTTTTCATATACTTTTACTAATACTTAACGTTGATGTTATAAACTCATCTACTTGTGTAAAAGTAAATCATTAATAAAAATGTATATAGACTCAAAAATCTCATTTCTTTACCCTATTTTTTTTTCTAAATTGTAAAGCTACTGTTAAATTTAAAACTTTTAATTTCCCCAAATGTATATTAAATTTAAAAACTCTTAGGTAATATTAACCATATTAGATATTTTTGAGGCAACTTTTACAAATATCATTTTTGAGACGTATTTGCATCGGCCCACAGTATATTGCAGCCAGTATCGCTGATTAGCAAAAAAAACTTTTCTTGCGGTACTGCCGGCTCTGCCACGAATTTTTCTACAAAATGAAGGATGTGTATAAAGAATAGACATTAATAGACTATGGACCAACACACTGTCCACTAACACATTCTACTTTTCTTAAACTATGATATATTATCGGGAAATCGGGACTTGTTTTGATTTTTCAATACCTGTTTAAAATTCGGCATATTTATTTGACTCATTATAAGTTTTATTTTGAGAAATTCTAGAAATTTTGCGTGATCGATTGAACCATATGCGGCCTACGGCTCCCCGTGGGCGGTGCACGCGCTGCACACCAGGTAGAATCGCCCTGCAGATACCCTCCTCCTACTTCCCCTAAAACTTTTCTTAAGTATTTTTCCTATTGTATAACAAATATATATACAGTCGAACTTCTATTTTACGAATTTCTCTATTTTGCGAACTTTCTCCTGGTACCATGAACATTTTATTATTATTATTATTATTTTGTAAAATAACCTCCAAATAGCTAAGTGCTTTTTCTATTTAAAGAACTTTTTCTCCTGTAATTCGATTTTTTTCACCCTATTTTTAAAACATTTCAAGACTTTTTTCAAATTATTCTCTCTTTTAGCACATTTTATGGTAATGAATAATCTTGAACTAGTTTTACCAGATGCCTAACTCACTTAGAGCAATAAAATAGCCATAATTTTTCAAACTTGAAATAAAGCTACCACAGATTTTATCAGTAATTAAATTTAAGGACGCATGTGGTAGAATATGCTTGAAATTCCTGGTTATAAAATAATTTTCGTTTAAAATTACTCGTAAGCTTAAAATTTAAAAAAAATGTCGCTGAAAAATTCATGAGTTTTAATATAAATTTTTTTAAGGTTAAAAATACAGTGTAATCTTGGACAAAGTTTTTTTCCCCTTTGTTTTCCTAGCAAATTTCCTTTTGTTGGTTAATATATATAAAATGACTAGATATTAGTTTTCTAAAAACGTGTGAGAGAGAATAATTACTTTTTAAAATAATATATAGTGTTTATGTGTGAATTTAAAATTCGTTTTATGTGGTTTTTAAAGTGTATAAAAAGATGAATTTCTATTTTACGAATTTTCCATCTAACGAACTTCTTGTCGACATTTAGTGACTTCGTTAAATAGAGGTCCGACTGTAGATATATATATATTTAATGTATATGTATACTTGATGTTGTCTTGTGAAATGAATATTGAAATGTCACCAGGGCTTAGATAGTAATAACCAGAGTTTGATTTCAAGAAGCTGTAATGCCGTAATAAAATTTATTAGAACCAAAATTCCTTTTAAAAAAAAGTAATCAAAAGATGCTTACAAGAAACCCGTAAAAATATTTTTAAAGATAATTAAAAGTCAGGGTAAATTCTACCGTCAGGGTAAATTCTAGTTTCTAAAAGTGTAATTGTTTATATGTAACACACTTGATTAAATAGCGAATGGAAGCATTCCAGCACACAGTAATATTTAAAAATTCAAATCCTGGTAACGTCATGTAAAATACACCAAAGATTATCATTTCAAAGTTCACTGAAGTTCATTAAAATTTCACTGAACACAGTTTCTCTACTTTAAAACCATCTTATTATCTTACAGCAAAGAAATTCCAATGTACTTGTGAGTCTTTTCAATTTATCTTTGAAGGAACAACATTTGAAAATGTCAAAAATCATTTTAAACTGCTGAATGTGGAAAGCAAAACTATACTGAATTAAAGTTAGTAATATGAAAAGAACAAAAAGCATAACTTAAATCAATAGACATGTTTGTAATTAAGCTTAATTCAAAAAAGCTTGTCTTTTAAATTGATCTAGAAAAAGTTTCCTTTAATTATTAAGAAACTGATGCATGTAATCTGAACATGTTATAAATGTTCTTTTACAAAATAATGGAAAATTAAATAACATAAAAATAAATATACAGTAACACTAAAAACATTTTGTTGCAATATTGTATTAAGAAAATTTTCTGAAAACGTTTTAGTCTAAATCACACTTTTTTATTGTAAAAATATACCTTTATCAATAAGGATTTGATAAAAAAAAGATTCGTTACAGTTAATAAAAATAACACATATTTACTTATGTTCTACCAATCAATTTAAAAAAATTAATATTAAATCTATCACTATGTTATATGTATGTTTTCTGTAAAATATTTATTAGCATATTAATTGTTAAATTAATATAAGAACTCACAAAACCTTATAATAATATCTTGAGATGAATTGTTAAATAATTCTAAAAAATGGTATTTCTATTAAAAATATTATTTGAAAATACAAAATTTAATTTTGCAACAACCATCACATTTTATATTTACAATAATATGTAACATGCTATTTCCAAAAAAAGAAAACTAGAGCTGTATATAATCTTCGTGGGAAAATTTTAAGGTTTTATTTATTTATAGATAAAAAATGATATAAATTTTTAACTGATGCAGAAAAACTGTCAAAAAAAAAGATTTAACTGATATTAAAATAACAGAAACTTAATTCAAATACTAATTTTCATTTGTGCATTCAAATGTATAGTTAAATATTTAAAATCTTAGAAACTGAGGTTTATAAAGAGAAAAAAGCCATGCATTTAAATTAATGAATTTATCACTACACACACAAAGTATTCCAATTTAAAAGTTATTAGTGATCATATCGCAAAAGGTTCTTTATTTTAAAATTACATTAAATATGAGTTTTGAATATTTTATTATTTTTTGGTATAATCAAACATTTACACTAATCTAATTTTTTAAATTTTTTTAGAGAGATTAACAACAATCTATATTTTAAAACGCAGTTCGAAATTGAGATAGCAATAGAATATTATTCACGTAAAATAATTGTTTATTGAGAAAAAAAAGTGTTAAAATGCTTTAAGGCTCAAGACGTAAAATATGCAAATAAATTTAAATTGACCCACAAGCGAAAATTCTTGAAAAATTCATACGAAGCAGTTTAATTGATTTCTAATGCAACAATTATCACTAAGAAAAACAATGTTTGCAAATTATTCCATAACTTTTTCTGTTATTTTGTCTGGAAATCATGAGAGAGAGATTTGGATTTATAAGTAATCTCTATATTGTTTTTGCTGGTTCATTTATATGTAATTTATGTCATCAAAATCTGGGCCCTGTATTTCATGTAAACTAGTTATCCTGATTGCATAATAATAATCAGGATTTTTCTTGTTTATTTCTGTTTCAATCCTATGTAGTATTTAATTTAAATAAAAATTAGAGAAATAAAAGTGTTGTGTGCTTTTTTATATATATTTAAAAAACACCGATATGTGTGTATGTGTGGACAACAAAAACATTATTTAATTGAAGTTAATCTTAAACAGCCTAATTTACTTTTCTAGAGTTTCGAAATTGATAATTTGTTTAATCCTACCTTTCAAAGAAAACTATGATAAAATAATCTTTAACCTTACACATCTTCCTCACTCTCTCTATATATAAATTGAATTTAGCTAATCTCCATTGTCGCTAACACACAGAATCGAAAAATAAATTTATGCAATAAAACTGCCGGATCACACATTTTGCAAACTAATAAAGTGAACAAAAAATATTACTTAACAACTCTCTATTATTTGTAAAAACTTCTGGGTAATCTTGATCGCATTAACAGAATCTACAAAAAAAAATATACAACCAGTAAAGACACTTCTGAAAATGAGCAAATTTTTTGAAAGTAAATGCAAAACATTGTATTGTAAATGAGTTTTAACGTTAATACTTCCTCAGTTTTTCAAGCCTTTTTTTTAAAACTGAAGTAAAAAATTCTAACAAATAAAATTTGATTAATAATTCTGAATAACTACAATTCATACACCGAGATTAAAAAACACAGTACAAAGAGGAAAATAGGTCAATACATAAATACATTTAAAACAGTGTAATACGTACTGATAAAAATACAGTTAATATAATTTCTAGTAGTCTGGAGTAAATTAAAAATATACACAACTAAAAAATTAATCATGAGACCATTGGTATAAGAATGGATTCTTGTTCAAAATACATTTTTTTATCATATCTCACTTTGTCTATCTATACAAATGCATATCGTTGCTTTTTCACAGAAGATAAAATGCAAAGCTGATTATTATTTACAAAGTAAAAAGTAATAATAATAATAATAATAATTTATCCAAAAATACCATTTTAGTGAGAATAAACATATAAAGCAATTTCATATCGTAAAATACACAAGAATTTTCAATCAAAAAATATGAAGATGCAATTTAATAGAAGAAAGGCAATTCTCAATAAATTTCTCTGTATCGAATGAATAATCAAAAATTATACAAACATTATCCAGTATCATAAAAAGAAGAAAATAGAATTTTAAATAAAAAAGCTAACCACATATTAAAGTGGTATCTCTATACTCTTAAACAACATGTCATAAATATTTCTACTTAAATAAGTTTTAAAAATTTTGAATTGTTAATGGGTTCAGAAACCCAGATAATACAAAATTTCATAACAACAGCAATGTTACACAAGTATCTAAAAAGTACAAATTTTTTAATCATCTATGAAAACAATATGAACTCGATATTGACAAGACTTCAGAATATCAGTCACTTGAGCAATATAATGAAAAGTGGGATTTAATCATTTGAATAGTATGAAATGAAAATAAGTGACACAGAAAACAAACATTCATTAAACTATTAATCCATCAAATGGATATACACTGCTGGCCACCGTAAATGCAAGACCCTGAAAAAAGTACGCAAATAACATGAAATCTACAATATGCATTAGCAGAGGTGAGATATACAAATGATTAGAATTTCACCGCAGACACACATCACGCACGCCTGTGGTGCCACCTCAAAGAGCTATTTAAAGCCTGGAGATTTCGACGATTTCAAGTTCGGTAATTGTGTTTATCTTGTAATTTTTTCAAAAAACGATCAGTTATGTCTCGCAAAAAACAGCGATCAGCTTTTGACCAAGTATCCGAGTTCGACAGAGGAAGGATAGAGTGGTCTACCGAGATTGTGGATTATCTTTCAGGAAAATCGGTAGTCGTGTTGGACGAAACCAAACAACTGTAATGCGGATATGTGACCGTTGGAAACAGGAGGGTACGACGAACCGACGTGGTCGATCGCATCCACCTCAGTGCACCACTTCACGTGGGGACAGGCAAATTGTGCGCATGGCAGTGACGGATCGCTCAGTCACATCACGAATCATAGCACAGCACATTGAGTCTGTAACGCATCATTCAGTGTCTGCGCGTACCATTCGACGCCGTTTACAGCAGAGTGGTCAGTCTGCAAAACGTCCATTCCAAGGTCTACCCTTGATGCAGAACCACAGACGTCTCCGCCGCCAATGGTGCGATGAAAGAAGGATGTAGGTGGCAGAATGGAATGAAGATGTCTTTACTGACGAGTCACGCATCTGTCTGCAACACCACGATGGTCGGATTCGAGTCTGGAGACACCGTGGAGAGAGGATGCTGAACAGCTGCGTTACCCACCACTATTCTGGTCCTGCACCGGGTATTATGGTATGGGGCGGTATTGGATATCACTCTCGCACTCCTCTAGTACGCATTGCCTGTACTTTAAACAGCCAGCGCTATACATCTCCGAAGTGTTGGAGCCAGTTGTCCTTCCTTACCTTCAGGGCTTGGCCACAGCCATATTTCAACAGCATAATGCGCGACCACACGTGGCACGCATTATCCAAAGGTTCTTCGTCAATCACCAGATTGAATTGCTTCCCTGGCCGGCTTGCTCTCCGGATCTTTCGCCGATAGAAAATATATGGTCCATGGTTGCTCAACGATTGACCCAGATTACAGCCCCAGCTGTCACACCAGATCGACTTTGGCAACGCGTGGAAGCTGCTTGGTCTGCTGTACCCCAAGAACACATCCAAAGTCTCTTTGGATCAATGCCGAGGAGCGTGGCAGCGGTGATCTCCAACAATCGTGGCTACTCTGGCTACTGATTCTGGCAGCAACCACACTTCACAGAAGTCTATAAATTTAATCATTTGATACTTGGTCAACATGTTATCTACAAAATAAATTTTGTTGTTTTATCTCTTGTCTTTCTTGGTGTTGCATTTACGGTGGCCAGCAGTGTATATTTTAGGATACAACTGCACTTTTTTGAGTACTGGTAATACAATGTAAAAGGTACTTAGCAGGCTAAATATATAATAATAAAATAGTTATTGTGAATAACATGTGCCCTTTGTTACAATGCAAATCTACTTAAATTTAAAAAATTTCATGCATTTTCAAATGCAATTAGTCATATACATTTACTTTTGTTCACAATGCTGAAATTTATAGTAATACATATCAAGTTAATACCGGGCTGGGCAAGGTCGACTCAGCCTTGCATCCCTTCAGTGGGTCAGTAAATGAGTACCAAGCTTGCTTGGGAACTGAACACTGGGGATTTCACGTCAGTCTGACCACTTAACCAAAACATCTGCACATGCATCCCAGCACCTAAAGTCACGTAAGCTGAGATAGGAACAGTAGGCATTGGCCCTCATGGGCTATTGCACCACTGAGTTCAATTCAGTACATACAAAGTCAAAATTGTTAATCTATGAATTAATTTTTTGCCATAACACTGTTGCAAATTTTCTTGGGGGAAAAAGCAGCCTCCAAATAATTAAATAAACAAATTTATTTCTGGAATAAACAAATTTATTAATGGACGAACAAATGATTACACGAAGATAAATCGACCCAAAGAAATAACTCTTCTAAGCTGTAATAAAGCTTTACAGTGCTTAAGAAACGGCTCCTAGAACAGTTCCACTAGCAGGAACACGCACAGATCAAGTCTCAATGTCACAAAGAGATTCTGATATCAACTGATTCACTTCTGAACTCCACCGACCTTAAAAAAGGCTCAAGGATGGGTCAATCCCAGTGACTTCTCGAAGGTTCCTTGGTATTACTTTTCGCCACATTTGCCACCAATCTGATAATCCTGCTCACATCTTCCAGGGTTGGCATCATCTTATTTTTCAAGTTCATGCTGGGAAACGCAATTGCCTTGTGAAACTCAATTTTCCACCAACAATGTATCAGGGCAGAGAAAACAGCACAAGTTACATGCTTCAACAGACTTCATAGGAATAAGTAATATGAAAAAAAAATTAATTCAATTTCTACTTAGGTCAACAAAGAAGAATGTTATTTTAGTTACTTTTTATTAAATAATTACTATTAATATAAATATTATATACATATGATAGAATCACAATATTAAGAGACAAAATAGAAAATGATTTTCCTTGCAATTTTCCATTTTCCTTTCTATATATGGTGTTAGACTATTTTGAGTATGTGTGTGTTTTTGTTTTTTACTATTTATTCATTAATTAAATTTAATTATTCGAATAAAATAGTACAGTAAAAAAGAAATCACTTTTTCAGAAATTAGGCTATTTCAGGTGGGATTCGAAGTCCAACGCGCTATCCATTGAGCTACGGGGACACAACAAACGATTTTCCTCTCTATATATGCTGTTGGACTAGTATTTTTGTTTGTTTCTATTTATTCATTTTTTAATTTAATTAATGAATTAATATTTGAAAAAAACTGTATTAACATCATGTGATCCACTACAAATTTTAAAAAATGTATTTGAACTTGAATGGAGGAATAGAAAGTGCTTTATTAATGATTTAAAATTTGAACAAGATATATATATATATATATATATAGGGAGAGAGTGAACTAATAGAGTAGAATTGAAAAATGATTGCTGGGGTTTGAATAAAGCTAAAAATAATACAAAATATTTTTAAGCTGCGTATAAAATAGAATTTGTAAGAAAGTTCATATTTCAGATATAATAAACTCATTTGGATAAAACCTTATAGCATAACCAATTAAAAGATCACATTAAATATTATCTTTTAAAAAAAAGCAGAAGTATGCTCTTTTATATATATATATATATATATATATATATATATATATATATATATATATATAATACTTAAAAAATATTTAATAAAAAGATGCGAAGTTATTATAAAAAGAAAATTATATCAGACAGAAATATTTTTTTAAAAAAATTTCATCACTTCCAAAAGAAAATTTGATGAAAAAAAGTAAAAGACACAGTTACAAGATAAAATTTATGAATAATTTGGTACACATTCAGATTTATTGCCTATATATATACACAAGTACATAAAAAGAATAGTACATGTGTCTAAATGAAACTTTACACGTACAATAACTTTCTGACAAAATATTCAATGTACTGTTTCTTATGAATATTTTATTTTAATTTATGTTCCATGTCCCTAACAATTTTTAAAATTACATTAGTGCCTATTTAAATAATCAGTAAAAAAGTAAACAGAAAAAGTAAATTAAAAAGATAGGAGCTTTCTTAATCAAAAACTAAAACATGCAAGGAATTTAACATTTTCCCTTGGAATATCACAATAAAATATAAGTTAAAAAAATTCAGTTTTTTTTTCTCTCTACTCCCTCTTATTATTTCTCGTCAAACCTTAAGGTAATTTTTTTCCACACAGAAATTTTTTAAATCTATTTGTGAAGCCTAAATAATTAAATTTCTACCCTAAGACCACACAAATAAAAAAAATATTTCTCTTACTACTATTATTTCAGTGTTTAATATAGACTGTGAATATAAACAAAACATCTTTAACACAAATAAATATAATTGTTTTTTTTTTCATAGCAACAAGCTTCTTAAGGGGACACGGTACGATTCAATTGACGAAAATCGGTCAAAAAAATTAAAAAAAAAAATTTTTTTTAGCCTAAATTATTTCTTATACATTTCTCTATTATCTCACAAAATTTCACAAAATTCAGACTCATTTCTCACAAAATCCAAAATTATGATAACTAATATGCTCGACAGAATTTACATTTTGACATCATTTTGCTCTAGCAGACGCACTTTTCATTTTCTAGCCAATTTAATTAATTCTATCACAGTTAAGCAGTTTTGAAATAAAGTGAAGAGATTGTAATCCATTCAAATTGCTTGTTTACATTTTCTGAGCTATACTGCGTTCTTTATTCTGCTAATTTTTATTTCATATTTTTGAAATATTTAGTTTCGGTTTACCAAAAAAAGTCTTTTTCAAGACTAATTATTTTATCGTTATCAGTTTAACAGTTTTTTTTATATATTTAAACGTATTCTAATACAGCATTTTAATAGTTAAACATGCCTCGCACGAAGAGGAAAAACAAATCAAGTAAATTGAGTATTCAAAAGCGATGGTGCACTGAAACAAAAACTGAAAGCAATATGGACATTTCAGAGCACAATTCAAATGTTGCTCAACGCTCAAGTGGTGATAGAATTTTAAAAAATGAAAGAATTTCTATGCAAAAGAAAAGTGTACTAGAACAAGAAAATATTGCTGATACCTATGATGGACCAAGTTATATAATTGTTGACAAAAATGCCTTGTGTGATATTTTCAAGTATACTCTTTGTAGTATCTGCAACCAGTCAACTTTAAAACTTGAATTTGGACATAAATATGGGTTTTCGCATCAATTGAAACTGGTATGCAAAACATGTTCTGAGCAAAAAATGGAATGCTTTACATCTCCAAGACTTGAAAAAAAATCAAATACATCTACACCTTTCGATGTGAATGTTCGTGCTGTTCAAGCATTTCTTGCAATCAGTGGGGGTCATGCATCGGTTGAAAAATTTTGCATGTTTCTCAATATGCCTTTGATGTCGAGTAAAACTTTTAATGAAATTAAATGCTACATTAACTCAGTGTACTCTCTTGCTTCCCAAACTGTGTTGAACTATGTACATAACAGCGTTCAAAATGCATACAGAAAATTGAATCAAAATGGGTCAAATACAGTTACTGATATTGCTGTTTCTTTTGATGGGACATGGTTGACCCGAGGACACACATCCCAAATCGGTGTTGGCTGTATAGTCGACACTTTAACAGGATATGTTTTTGACTATGAAATTATGAGCAAGTACTGTCCAACATGTATAAGTGCGAAAAATGAATTAGGCGAAACTACAGCTGAATACGATGTTTGGTATTCTGGCCACAAAAATTCCTGCCAGATTAACCACGTTGGGACATCAGGAGCAATGGAAATGAAAGCTGCAGCTAAAATTTGGTCTCGATCAGAAGCATGTGGTTTCCGTTACACAACATTGTTATCTGATGGTGATGCTAAAACTCACATATTCTTAAATAGCCTAAAAATATATGGACCAGATGTTGAAATTTTGAAAGAAGAGTGTATTAATCACGTTAGTAAAAGGTTAGGCACCAGCTTACGCAATCTTGTGAAAGATTGGAGAGCTAAAGGTATCACTTTAGGAGGAAAATCTTATGGCAGCCTAAAAGAAACAACGATAAAAAAACTAACGCAGTATTATCAGAAAGCTATTCTGGAAAATAAAGGAGATATTCAGGGCATGAAAAAATCTATATATGCCACGCTTTATCACAGTATCTCGACAGATAAAAATCCAATGCACATGAAATGTCCTCCTGGCAAAGATTCGTGGTGTTTTTATCGAAGAGCCTTAGCTAAAGGTGAAAAACCTGCACCGCATAAATTTAATATTGGAACACCAATAAATCCAGATTACTTGACAAAAATTGTTCCAATATATCAAAGGTTAGCTTCTGATAGTCTTTTGAAAGGATGTGCCAGATGTCTGACTCAGAACAGCAACGAGAGTCTGCATAGCGTGATTTGGAGTAAGTGCTCTAAAGAAACTTCAGCGAAATCACGACGTGTAAATATAGCTGTTTCTGAGGCAGTATCAGAATATAACTTTGGTACTTTGAAAGCCTTAAAAGAAATACAAAAGGCAGCTAATTTGGATCTTGGTGAAGAAGCAGTAAAAATTGCTGCCACACGTGATTACAGACGTAAAAAAGAAAGAAATCGCCAAAATAATCTTGCTTTTCGCATAGCTCGTCGAAAAGTAAAACTAGCCAATATGCGAAAAGAAAAATATTCAAAGAAAAAAGAAGGGATTACATATAGTCCTGGGTTATTATAAACATAAATGGTAAAAAAAAATATGAAGATATAAACTAGAATTATTTTAAAATCATCGTAAAATGGGTTCGTATGTTATTTATCGCAATTTTTTAAAAATGTAAGGTACTGAAAATTTTAAAATTAAAAATTATAATTTTCATATAATAGCTTTATAAAACTTTTATCATGTGCATGTAGTATATACAGTAATTTTTTAGTAATTTTATTGCACTTATATATATCTTTTTACAGTAAATAAAAACTTTAAATTGATTTATCTCAGAACAAAAAAAACGTTTGTTTTCTTTCATTTAAAATGCTAAGGCTTTTTTTCTATTGCATGAAATGTTTTGAATTTTTTTTTACAGATTGCTATTAATATATATAACAAAAGTTGGGATGCATTTTTGAATCAAAGCAATACATATGTTTTTAAAAATATTTGAACTTAGAATTTACATGTTTTTTAAAGATTTTTTCATAATAATTCATAAAAATTTTTTTTTTAGGAATTTGAATCATGTTATCCCCAAACCCATACCAACTTTTGTTGTACATGGTTTGACAAATATGTAAATCAAATTTCCTGTGTGTACGTCAATTATTGTACGAGGAGTAGCGTTTTAAAATTACCTCAAAAAGTTTTAAATTTATTTTTAAAAAAATTAAATGGATTGCTTTTTGTGATATTTTGAGCAAATATTCTGTCTTACGTATTGCATATACATAGGTTACAAGGAAAAAAATTGTGAAAACCATAAAATCAAAGATTTTTGTTTAAATCGTACCGCGTCCCCTTAAAAATTATGCCCTACGCGATTTTACAGTTAGCCAAACCTTTGAGTCGAAAAATAGTTTTGGGCCAAAGACCTTTGAACTGTTTAACCGTCGACCACATCTAACTCAATTGTTACACTAAAAAGTTCTGCCTTAAATAGGGAGAAATCAGTAAATTTGGCGAATAAAAAAAATGCGAGTGAAAAAGTTATTTTTGCTTCAATTTTCGTCATTTTTTCTTTAGATAATTTTCAAAATTAAATCATTATAGATAATAGAATAAGATGACAAAATGTATTCAATACATTTCTGAGACTCATTTAAAATATTTATCAGTATCAAAATTTTTATTCTCTTTCATAAAACTTATAGTTTACTTTAAAATAATACCTAATGTATAAATCTTTTTTTGACATATAATTTCATAATAAAAAAGCAAAATTTGCCCATTTCGAATTTTTTTTTTTGAATTATTCAGTTAAGTAAGCATAACTTCCTTAGAAAAAAATAAAAGCTATGTTAAAATAAAAAATTCTTCATTATTAATTGCGTGTTACTAATATATCAAAAGTCACTAAATTGGCATGTCACAATTAATTGCTAAATGAATATTTTTAATCAATATTAGTATAAAATAATTAATTAATTTTGTTTTGTATTTTATGATTTCTTCTAAAATGAATAAATATAGTTGAATTTAAATGAAAATGATTTTGAAAAAGTTCATTGATCATTTAGAATCAGTGATTAAAAAAATAAAATGCCGAAAACTATCTTTTTTTTTTAAGAATTTAAAAAAAAAATTTTTTTTTTACAAAACAATTATATTTTGCATATTTTATGATTCTTTTCTAAAATGAATCAAAATCGTTGCGTTTAAATAAAAATGATTTTTAAAAATTTTAGAATCAGTGATTTAAAAAATAACAAGCCAAAAACTTTTTTGAACAAATTTTAACAAAACACTCAAAATGCTTAAAACAATCATTTAATAATTTCTTCTTTTAATTGCATGAAACTTTATTCCCGTGTGTCGAACATTTCAAAATATCCTCACAATTTTACTTCAAGATTTAAAATAGTAGTAAAATTTTGTAATTTGAAAAATTTCTACTTTTCTGTCTTTTTTCAACATACAACTATTTTTAAAAAGACTACATTTTCGTTTCCGGGGACTAAAAAATTGCAACGAAAGAATTGAAAAGTGGGTGAGTGATTTATAAATTCGCACTGTTCGCCAATTCGAGGGATTTTAGAGACGGACCTCGAAATTTTCAACCATGGTCAAGTGACGAGGACGACACCTAAGCTTTTACCCACCTCTCCTAAGTACCACACCACACCAACGCAAGAACAAATTTCGAAAAAATGAGTTTTAACATCATACTTAAAGAAATCCCTCACATCGCGCATACACACACATAAGTCCTATCGTCCTGAGGGAAACAGGAAATTCCCATGGGGATGAAGTTATTCACTGGTAAAAGCCCGTGCCACGCCGGGCTAAGCGAAAAGGAAAGAAACAAAGAAGTAAAAGTAATTTCGAGAAATAATATTGGAAGTGCTGATTTTGTGAAGAGAAGGGAAAATGTTAAACGAGAAAGCCATGACACGCACTCACGGGCCATACACACACATCGTACGCGTCACACCCACACAAAATTGCTGGAGTCAGAAAGAAAGGAGAAAATTAACATGGGGATTAAGTTATACCCTCGGTAAAAGTCCGTGCAACGCCGGGCCGGGTCAGCTAGTCTAATATATAAAATTCTCCTATCACAGTGTTTGTAACCAAACTCCTCCGAAACGGCTTGGCCGATTCTTATGAAATTTTGTGCTTATATTCAATAGGTCTGAGAATAGGACGTAAACTATTTTTCATTCCGATATTGTAATTAGTTAAAAAGATATTAATTAAAAACCTTAAAATGCCTAATTGTCTTATCCCTGCGTGTTGATTTTCCCGTCTAGCATCGTGAATGAACAGAGGGTGAAATTTTTCCGTACTCTCGACATTATTTAAACAGCCATCCGATTTTTGTTTTTTAAATCAGACAAAAAATAAATACCGAATCGGAAAGATCATTTTTGTCAGCACGATACGATATAATTTTCTTTGCAAAATAATGATATTTTCTATTTTTTACAATTTTGTTAAAATCGAGTTAAAACAGATGCGTTTTTATGAAAAAAAAATTTCGAAGTCTTTGCGTATGAATTTATTTTCATGTAACTAAAACGATAATTTTTACTGCATAATTTCATACATTTTTCTTTTTGAATCAGTCATTTAAAAAATAATTTGCCGAAAACTTTTTTTCTACGATTTTTTAATAAATACTCAACATTTTAATTTAACATTAAATAACTTCTTCATTAATTAAAATTATAGTACGAAACATTTTTTAAGTTTGTACAATAATTTTATACAACTTATGTGTGAAGATTGAAAAAATTGCTTAAACATTACGGATTTTAAATTTTTTTTGTGATTTTCGTAAAATACCGTTTTTGCGAGAAATAATTTTAACAGTCTTCTTTGTACATTTTTTATTTAAAAGTACTTTGTTTTTACAATTAAAGTGTGAAATTTCAAAATTTTAACGTGAAAGTTAACCCCTCAAAAAAAAAGAATAAAAAAAAATAAAAACTTTAAAAAAAATTCTAAATTGCGCGTCAAAGTCATTCACTTTGCGTTAACTTTCTGTTTGGAAGACGGGAAAGGTTGAGGTAGTTTTGAGTCTTTTGCTGTGTAGTAAAAAGGGGAATTCCCTCATAACATTGCTAATTGGGGAGGGAATCTTATTCATATAATGCATCACAACCGATAGTTTTTTAATTCTTAAAGATTGATTTATTGAAGAACAGTGGAACATAAGAAAAATATATCATAGAAAAATATAAGGAAATATTCTGAAATATATTTTTATGACATAGTATTATTTTCTTTTTGAATTTTATACTGTGAATGTGTAAATAAATGCTTTTTAACTTTTTTTTTTTTCATAATTTTTTTTAAATCTAACACTAAAAAAAAACGCAATAAAGAAATAAACGGTCGTTTCAATAGGTAACGGTAAGAATTTTTGCATTAATTATATTTGTGAAAATTTTAATCGCGTTTTTACTCCGTTATCATTATTTTAAATAAATTTATTTGCAATACATTAAAATGTATTACATTAAATAAATATTTTTTAAATAAATTAGTATTATTTCCTGTAAATCATTAACCGAAATTTTTCAATCGTTATGTATGGATTTCTTATAATTAGGATAAGTAAACCATCTGAACTAAAAAAGTTCATAATTTGCTCTTTTAAAATCAGTGATTTAATAAATTTATAAATGCCAAACATCATTCAGTTCGTCACGATTCGGATTTTTTTCCCTTCAAAACAATAACACTTTGCCTATTTTATGATTCCTTCTAAAATGAATAAATATCAATGCATTTAAAAAAAATTATTTTCAAAAAATAAAATGCCGAAAACTATCTTTTTTTTAAGAATTTTTTTTAAAAAAAACTTTTTTTTACAAAACAATGATATTTTGCATTTTTTATGATTTTTTTCTAAAATGAATCAATATCGGTGTCGAACATTTAAAAAGATCCACAATTTTACTTCAAAATTTAAAATAGTAGTGAAATGTCGTAATTTGAAAATGTTAAACGAGAAAGCCATGACGCGCACTCACGGGTCATGCACTCACATCGTATGCGTCACACCCACACAAAAGTGCTGGCGTCAGAAAAAAAGGAGGGAATTATATATAACATGGGATTAAGTTATACCCTCGGTAAAAGCCTATGCAACGCCGGGCCGGGTCAGCTAGTAATATATTGTATATGCATTATACATTCTAATAATCTTAGGGTCTTAAAAAATAATTCTTGAATAACTTTTAGTGAAAGAAATCAACGAAACTTTTTTTTTGGTTGATTTTCCAATCATGTTTCATAAGTTTTTCTACAGCGCAAACACTCGGAGACTATTTTTTTTATTTTAACTGAATTTAAAAATCAAGACTTTTCATTAATACGTTATCAAGCTTGTTGTAGATCTTTTCTCACTAGAATATTTTAGTTTTTTGATAAAAAAATGATAACAAATTTTATCAAAGTATGTGTTAGATTTTATAAAATTGCTTTAAAATTGTATTACTTTTCTTTTGACTTTTGAAAAAAAAACTTAAGGAAAATACATTAAATTTTCTCCCATAGATTACTATGAGAAAAAGTAATTATAATTGCATTAAAACTTTGAGGTTTTTTGAGAGTGCAAATCATAAGGCATAATAATACAAGAGCCAAGAATAACGAAATTCTTAAGTTACATCTTACCGAAATATATGGACATATATTTTTGTAGAATTTATTAAAAAGGGTTAAAAATTCAAAGATTATTCAAATTGAATAAGAATTATCTTGATTTGTGTGTGTGTGAAAGGTTTACACTTGCCAAAATCAGGAAATCAGAAAGAAGAAAACCAAGATTACTAATTTTAGAAAATTCGGATGCCCTTAGAAACTTAAATATATATTAGAATTTTTGAAATACGTCCATCCTGCCCTTTCATCACAAAATATCAGATATTTTCAGATGTACTAATTAAAAAAAAATTATCTATTTACTATTTCGCATTGATGGATTTGATTAGAATTTTTGCTTACGCTCTATTTTAAAGCAATACAGGGGATATTGACGACAGAACTTGTAAACTTGAGCTTCATACAGGTGATGAGGACACCACCTGATCTGGAACTTCACTCTCATAACTTCCACACTACGCCAACCTGATGGCGTTGAGGCCAGATAGAATCCAGATAGTCTTTCAGCACTGTCGGTCTTCAATGGTACAATAACTCGAATTCGTAACTCACTGGTCACCAGTTAGTAACCACTGGTCTACCACGACTACAACAGTTTTGTATATCCTTAGATTCAGTGCGGTATCAATTTTGTGCAAAAGAATGCAACACAAATAACTTTAAAAATATCACAGAAATTGATCCTCCTTTGAAACGATGCATTCAAAATTTCATTAGTATAACATCATCGTAATAAAAGTTAATGAATACCATAAAATGAATACCATATGAATTCATAAATAGACATTTTTTAAGGCAATTAATATTATTATTTGTTTTGTTTTTATTCATTAATAAAGTAGTTTTTTTTTATGTGGTTAAGTGTTTTTTTGCGATGTGTGCGTTATATACAGATTCAAAAATATTATAATGCACTCAGAATGCAACAGCATCGCGTATACAATATTGTACACAGCAATTAATGTCATATAGCGTCAGTTTTTTCATCTGAAAACTATGTTTCATCTGCTTTTAATTTTTTTTATTTAAAAGTTATTATATTATATCATTATATTTGTGGCTATTATTATTATCTTTATACCTTGTGTTAGCTATAAAAGTAGTTTTAAAAGAGTAAGTCCTTTTATTGTATTTATATGTAGGTATTATAAATTTTGTATTTATTAATGTTATAATGAATATTGAAGACATTTGTTTTTTTAGCTCACTACAGCTACGCCAGTGGGTGGACTGCAACACCCTGAAAAAATTAGAAGTAGCCCGTACACTGGAAAAGTTTGCGCATTCCTGCTGTAGGAAACCTCTGTCGGGTTGAGGCCTTTAAAAATTGTCACCTCTGGTGTAGAAATAATACCAAATTTACTCGATCTAAGCCGCACTATTTTTGCAGTGCTTATTCTACAGAAAGTCGAGTATGGCTTAGAATCGAAGGCAAAACATTTGTTGGGTGAGGAAAATTGAGTTTCTACTCCTTTCCAAAATGAAAAACTTAACCGTTCTTTCTGGTCACTTGCATCGATACACTTAAGTCATTCCGCAGTTTATTTCCAGTATTCAGTCATCGTTGACTGCTCGTATTTAGGAAATTTTTGTATACGCTTTCTTTTAATCATCTAAACACCAAAGATACCGGTAATAGCATCAAGGCAAGTTCACTGTGACACAAGTTTGAAAAGGGAGCTATTTTAAGCGCAGAAGAAAACGGAAACAGAACAGCGGCCACTAAAAATTTGACACGAATGAAACAAACATACGTTGATGGCGTAAACAAAGTGGTTTATTTTTTGCTTGTAAATGTTCAACAGTCTTTAATATATATATTTTTTTACATTCTTATATAATACATTTGTAAAAGAGTTGCGTAAAAAATGCATTGGATGGCAGGGAAGACGACACCATGTGGGAAAATATCGATGTCAGCCCGAAGTCAGCTGTGATAATAGGAGTGACGAATCGTTTTCTAAACGTGATACTGACGGTTGGAGTAATTATAGATTCATGCATGTATGTTCTCGCATTTGAAAGTCTTTAATACTGTTAAAATAAATAAACATTACTTCTCATTTTTTGTAAAAAAACATTCTTAAGCATCGGATGTAGATGAACCTTTTAGAAATTTTTTTATTTTTCTCCAAAACGTTTAGAGAATTAGGGGTGCTGCTTATAATCAATGACAATATTTTTTCACAAAAACCTTTTGAGAATTTGGCGTGCGGCTTAGAATCGATAACAGCCAAGATTCGAGTAAATACGGTTGATCTAATCTGGTTGAATATCGAGATGGACTGTTTGGATGAGAGAAACATTACTTTTTCAATGCAGCTTCAACTTTGAGCCAGAGATCTTCAATTGTAGAAGCTGGTAATCAGTGGCCAAAGATACTCTTAATGAAAGGCAGATCTAGAGAATATATACTGGTATTTAAATTATTTTTTAATTATCTCCATGCTATAGAATATTTTTTATAAAGGTAGATTTCAATAAATAATAATTTTTTTCCTCCAGACATCCCCACTAATTTATGTTGCATCAGATTTGTCTCAGGAATTCCTAATTTTTTTTTTCAATTTTATATCCGTCTTTTTTGTGGAACGTGAAGTTTATTTTATGTTTTTTACCCCTTAATTGTGTTTAGATTTTAAACTTGTGCTTTCCATGCCCATTATTCAACTTCGTTAATTAGAAAAAAATAAGAACAATAAAAATGTATTTTCCATTTCAATTAGATAATTTCTAGCCTTAACTATGCTTGGAAAAATTAAATGAAACACATCTTAAAACATTTAGTTCTGCGAGAACAAAAATAAGAAGGGGAAAAAAACATTTAATGCTTAATATACGTTAATATTGAAGGAAATTGTGTTAATAGACATGATTCTTCCAAGTATAAAAGTGTTTCAAAACATTTTCCTAATTTTTGAAATCTTTTTTTGTTCAAGACCTTTCTTTTTTCTATTGTACCAGGTATTTTAGGAGGCGCTACTCTATTGTGAAATATACTGATACTATCGGCATATACTTTTAAGACAAAACGACAGATGGCAGCACATTTTTTGATTTGGAGTTTATGTGAAGAAGACACTCTTAAAATACACAATTTTCTTTTTATCCCTTCTTAATTATGAGCAAGTCTTCTGTATCTCAATTTATTTTTCCAATGAAATCCACGAAACAGTTTAAAATAAAAAGAGGAAAGGGAAAAAACATTAAATTCTTTGTTAAGAGGAAGGAAGAAGAAATACATGTAGTGTGCAAAAGAGATGGCTCGCACAAAACTCTAAAAAAAAAAAAAAAAAGCTTAAGTTATAAATTTGTGATCTTCATAGAATAGTTTATTGTTTTTTGGATACAGTAATTACACAAGAATTAACTGATTTGATATATAATAGGGAATTGGAACTCCCGAAAATAATTCTACTTTTCTATTTTATTTTGCGTTTGCTGTAATTACTTTTCACAAGATATTTACAATATTTTTAAACGGCTTTATTAGTATATTTTTAGAACAAGTTGTCTTCTTCATAGACTCCCAAGCTGTAATTTTAGCTTTAAGAAGCAAAACACCAACTTGATTGTCATAACACAATTCAGTGTCGAACTAAAATTGTGGAGCTAATCTCATATGGCTGGACCAGTGGCGTAACGGAAAAGAATTGCCCCCCCCCCGCAAGGTCAGGTCTTGGGACGCAAGCCAGATCATATTTTTTGTCTATACTTGCTCGAAAAAGTCTGCATTCATCTACTACTGCGTACATAAACAACGAAAAAAAATTTAAAAACCAGAATTTGAAATTTTTTATCAAACGATATTTTATTTAGTTCATTCCAAGTATTGGGAATAAAATAAAAGAAAACTCGTTTTTTTTCATAGCTTTTAAAATATAAACGGGTTTGTAGCGGTACCAACAAAAATCAAGCAGAAAAAATCTGCGTTCACTGTTTTAGTAGTAACTATAAAAATTATAAAAGTAGGATAATGAGCTAATTAATAGATGCAGTGGCGTAACGGAAAATAATAGCCAGCTCTCGCAAGGTCAGGTTTTGGGCACCAACTAAGATCTCACAAAGGACCTATACACATCACCTAAAAATTTTTGAACATTAAACTAAAAACTGAATTCAAAATCAACCTGAGTCTGAATAAAAAAAAAAAAAAAAAAACCTTTAATATTAGAGAGTATTTATGGTATTTATTAAAATGGAAAATCTCTCTAACAACAGTCGAAAGATAACCTGATAACTTAAATAAAAACAACACATTAAGAAAGACAAGAAAACTGTAAAATAATTTTCGTTTTCAAATTCTTGCGAAAGAAAAAAGATATCGCTTACCTTATTCTTTGTAAATCCAGAGATGAGCTTGATCTAGAGTTCGATTATATTCTAGCATAAATACTGCCACTCTTGAAAAAGAGAGTACTTTGTATTATGCAAAAATGATGTGATGAAGAAAGAAATAAAAAACTGATACATTCCGCGTGCACTAAGATAAAGACACAAAATAATCGTTGGAAATAATCTTTATTTCCAACGACAGAAATGGTATAGATGTGTAAAAATGTAACATTCACACATACGTAAAAAATTTATACAATGCATGTGTATATATATAATCAGAATGAAGAACAGATTTTTTGTCAGAAGGAAAATTACATTGATGTACATTTAATCGCATCCCCAGTTTCAGTGTTCTTCCATAGTTTTCTAACAGATATTTTTGTTTTTTGCGAACAAATGGACATGACATGAGAATAAAAGTAGGTGAGAATTGAAGGTGTAGTTTCATTCATTGTACATAAAAAAAAAGTAAAAAACTTTGATATTTGTGTCATGAATAGGTAATCATGATCTAAGATTCTGTTAACAAAAAACCTCACAAATTATTGTTCGGCAGAAAAACTGACTTTTGAGTATTTGTATCACATAAAATTACTGTACCTACAATGATAAGCACGAAAAGGATAGCTCAATAAATATAAAAATATGAAACTGTGACATTGAAATAGAAAAATTATAATATTAATTTAAATTAAATGTTATCTAAAACAGAAAAAGTAAGCCCTAATTTTAATAAAATTGCCATAAACAGTTTTGAACAACAACAACAACAACAAACATAATAGAAAATCTTAAATATTTAGAATTGAAAAAGATATAAAATAAACAAATATAAAAGTAACCTTATATCTAATAAAAATTATAACCAAAATCCTACTTTAAATAGATAAGTTAAGGTCTGATTTTGATGAAACTACCATAAGCAGCTCAGAACAAAAAAATGCATGTCAAAAAATCCCATACGAAGAAAATTTCTAACTTAAAATCACAATATTGACAATATGTTAATCTCAATTAGTTTGAATTGAGTGTCATTTTCTTTAGTTATATTTTCTACTTTTTTGTTACAATGGGAAAACATGGAATTTGCCAATAAAGGAATAGGGTACTTATGTATCGGCGTCACTGCAGCAAAATTTGCACCACAATATCAAAACAACAGATTCTTACGTGCTTTATATGAAAAAAAAAACAATCAGTCAAATTTTGGTGAAACAAAGTGCTACTTTGGTTGTGGTGACTCTAATACGGAAGTATCTCAAGAAAAGCAATAACCTTTTTCTTTTTCAGTGGAAGGAAATGTTGGTTATTAAGTTTTATCGCACTTGTCAACATTCAAAATAATTCGCCAAGTTAGCAACCCTGATTTCGCATGTGTTGTAAGCGCTAAATTGGCAACCATGTGCTTTGTTTCATTTAATGTCACCAATAGATTGTGATAATATGTAAGAACCGAAATTTCGTACAAAAATTTTTTGGTACTTGCGTATTATTGCAAGAATTGCATACTCTATAAACTAGCCCAGGTTGCAAATAGAATTTCCTATGTGTTGTCCGTGCTGAATTAGCAACCATGTGCTTCACTTCATATAATGCCGCCAATAGGTTGAGATAATTCATAAGTACCATATTTTTTGACTAAATGGTCATGCTAGGCAGTTGGAAGTAGGCAAGAAGTACCGCAGAAATGATCTGATATTCGGGTGATGACTTAGTTCTACGCTATACTTATTAATGAGCTGGCAGCCTTCTGTGTTGTGATATCAACATCAGATGAATTGTAGCCCAAGTGCAACCGTAGATTGATAGTACCACTAACGTTCAGTTTAGCAAGAACCACAAACTTGAGGTCCTTATACATGATAAGTACCAAAATATGTACAGATTTTTATCAAAGTCGACTCTTTAAAAGTCAGCATAAAGTTAGTAAATAACATGGAGGAAGCAAAAATTTTTCAGATACAGCTTAAAGGTTTAAAGAGGCCTCAGGCTTTCTTGATGCTAGTAGCAAAGCTACGAAGAATCATGAATATCAAATAGAATTGGAGGGAATGAAAATATCTTAAGAGTAGCCCCAGTACAGTTATAAAGTTAAAACTTGCAAGAATGATAGTTGCTTCACTACGCAATCAACATGTAGGATTATAAACCCTAAAAATTTATAAGAAATAATCATACACAAAAATAAAACATACATAAATTTAATGAGCATAAAAATAAAAAACGGCCTAGTTGAAAAAAAGATTTCATTATTATCTAAAATTATATAAAGCTATTTTAAAACACAAAATATACTGATTTAATGAAACTGAATCCCAAACATACAAAACATTGAGCAAACTTTGTTATCGCCCATAACATTGGCGGGGGAAAACCCGACAGGCAATCGAGAACATACTGCAGACTGCCAAAACTTAAAATATTAGAATGAAAGTGAATAGCATTAATGAATAAAACAAAGTAACATAAATTTTCTTTAAATTACGGAAGAGGATAATATGCCCATAAATAAGAAAAACTGTTCGAGACGTGTGTCCCAATGCAATGTAAACAATTTCTCGTTGCTAAAACTGAAAAGGAAATTCTGAAAAAACTCTTTTTACGATGATTTATTCGAAAAACAATTGTAGTTCCACCTCAAAAAAACATAAGAAACAAATAAATAAAACCATAAATAAATACACTGCTGGCCACAGTAAATGCAGCACCCTGAAGGAAGCACGCAAATAACATGAAATTTACAACATGAATTAGCGAAGGTGAGGTATGCAAATGATTAGAATTTCAGCGCAGACACACATCACGCACGCCTGTGGCGCCACCTCAAAGCACTATTTAAGGTTTGGAGATTTTGACGATTTCCAGTACGGCAATTGTGTTTTTCTTGTGGGTTTTTCAAAAAACGATCAGTGAATAGCAGAAATTCTCACTGTTTTCTTCGAGAAAACAGCGACCAGCTTTTGATCAAGTATCCAAGTTCGACAGAGGAAGGATAGAGTGGCCTATCTAGATTGTGGATTATCTTTCAGGGAAATCGGTAGTCGCCTGTTGGACGAAACCAAACAACTGTAATATGGATATGTGACCGTTGGATGCAGGAAGGTACGATGCACCGACGTGGTCAGTTGTATCCACCTCAGTGCACCACTTCACGTGAGGACAGGCAAATTGTGCGCATGGCAGTGACGGATCACTCAGTCACATCACGAACCATAGCACAGCCCATTGAATCTGTAACGCATCATTCAGTGTCTGCGCGTACCATTCGACGCCGTTTACAGCAGAGTGGTCTGTCAGCAAGACGTCCATTGCTTGGTCTACCCTTGACGCAGAACCACAGACGTCTCCGCCACCAATGGTGCGATGAAAGAAGGATGTAGGTGGCAGAATGGAATGAAGTTGTCTTTACTGACGAGTCACGCATCTGTCTGCAACACCACGATGGTCGGATTCGAGTCTGGAGACACCGTGGAGAGAGGATGCTGAACAGCTGCGTTATCCACCGCCACACTCGTCCTTGCACCGGGTATTATGGTATGGGGCGGTATTGGATATCACTCTCGCACTCCTCTAGTACGCATTGCCTGTACTTTAAACAGCCAGCGCTACATCTCCGAAGTGTTGGAGCCAGTTGTCCTTCCTTACCTTCAGGGCTTGGCCACAGCCATATTTCAACAGCATAATGCGCGACCACACGTGGCACGCATTGTCCAAAGGTTCTCCGTCAATCACCAGATTGAATTGCTTCCCTGGCCGGCTCGCTCTCCGGATCTTTCGCCGATAGAAAATATATGGTCCATGGTTGCTCAATGATTGACCCTGATTACAGCCCCAGCTTTCACACTTCTTTTATAAGTATAGATTATTGTGTGCCAATATATTGGCAAGGCCTCAAAAATGCTCGTTGCAGGCCGGAGTTAGACATGTTTTTTCTCAAAGAACTTCTGTAGAAGCCAAAGGGCGAAACAAATTATTTATGTTCCACTACACAAAATGAGATTATTAATTTACTTGGGACCAATACGAAGTTATAGAAATATTGTTGTGGAGATTAAAAAAGTCCCATTTTTGGCAATCATTATGGAACAGTTCAAGATCTTTCTAAAACTGCAAAAAAAGCGACTCACTCATCATCATGATATCTCAGGAACTATCATGGAATAGAGATCCGTAAAAATGGATTTTACGAAAATCGACCCCAAGAGGCATTGCAAAGGGACTTTATAGATACAATTCCTGTTTTTGAATTGTTAGACCCACTTACTTGAAATTTGGCAAGCATGTGTCTTTTGTTGAACAGAGATTCATTAAGAACGGATTTTATGGAAATCGACTTCCCTCCCCCTATAGGGAGAGGAGTAACTGGGGTGTATTGGTGTAAAAACTCCCGTCTTCCAACTACAAGACCCACTTAAAGAAATTTGTTATCTATATTTCTTTTGTTGAATTGAAATCCGCTTCGAACAGGTCTTTCGGATATCGACTCTCAAAGGGGGTTGCGGGGATTATCGATAAAAAAATATTTCCATTTTTGAACTATTAGATTTTGACTTGAAATTCGGGAAGCATGTCTATTTATTAATATTTTTTTTTTTTTTTTTTTTTTTTTTTTTTTTTTTTTTTTTTTTGCTTAGAGATCAACTAAAAATGAGTTTTGGGCAAATCCACTTTGGATGAAGGGATTATACGGAAGCTTAAAAGATCATTTTACTTCAATTTAAGAAATTATTGTTTTGTCTTTTTTTAAATCAAGATGTGAGAATTATAAGAATGTTTTTTTACATGCAATCTACCGTTTAATACTAGGACATAGATTTCAATAATTTGTGACGGATCTATACGCGTCCTTCCACTAATTCTCTTGGGAAATCATTGACAACCAACCCTTTTGGAAGAAGAAACCGTGCTATGCAGATTAGGGGAGTTATATATAGTATAGGCTTTCTAGCTAGATAGAGGAGAATAGATAAATAGACAGCTAAGGCCGATCAGGACATAATAAGACAGCTTAGCCTGACGCTAAGGAAAGATAAAACTATTGATACCACCCGTACTTAAACTTCAAAGATAGAGTTTGGCTCATACACCGCTAAAAAGTATTTGAGTGGCCGCGGTAGCCTAGTGGTCAAGGCTACGGACTCATGCCTGGCATGTCATGAGTTCAAGCTTAGTACCGCTGAAGACCCGCCTTACAAAGGGGGCTGATGCACGTTAAATATGTCGAGGCTGAAACGTTCTCCCGTTGGTGTGGTGTGAATGTTAGTAGAAGGGGTGCCAGCTCCAGTGTCGTTCTCGTCACTTCATCAGGGTTCAAAATTACCAAGTCCGTCGCCAAATCCCTCACGTAGCTGAATATGCGACGTTAATACTCACTCGCTCACTCACGCTAAAAGTATTTGAGGACAATCTTTTGCTGACTTTCCGAGCTTAAAACAAGATCACATCACGCGTTGATCCATGTTTTCTACAAGACAACAGAATTTTGCTGCACTTTTAACTCGCGTGTAGTTTCGAAGATTTGGTTGAAAAGTTGAAGGTGGTGTGCTATCGTGGTGATTTTTGTGCTTTTTTCTTCAAATCATAAAGGTTTGTATCTTTCTTTTTTGTTTGTTTATTTCCTCTTCAGGCAAAAGGGTTTTTTCCCTTCTTTTGGTTTAGCTCTTTAGTAAGTTTCCAATTTTTATTTTTCTCTGGTTTTCCGTTTTGAAAAAGGACTCAAGCTGAGTCATTCTAGCTTCAACGTCTCAGATGTTAATGAACAACCCTTAATTATCAATAGTTTAACAATGGAATCAGGATTTTAAAAATTCTTCCGATCTTCTGTGAGGGACGCGGAAATTATTTTACAAGCTGGACAAAAAAATATAACCGAAATCAATATATTAGTTGAAAATAGTCAAGGATCCTCTCAGATACCAAAGTCCAATCCCCAGCTTTTATATGCAGAAATTTAAAAAAAAATTTCTCGTCATGAGAATATAAAAAGTATGTCATTTACTAGTAATGGAAAGATAAGATTTCCTACACTAGATCCAGTATGTGCAGCGCAAATTTTATCTCTCGAGAAAATTTTAAATGTATCAGTTAAGACGAATATTCTTTGGGAGGGAATCACGTCTAGATTTCTCATTTATGAAATTCCACTTAATATATCCCTGAATAAAATAGCAAAGGAACTGCAAGAAACCAATGACTTAGAAATAATACAGATGAGAAGATTTGTTAAAAATGGTACTCAGCAACAATTCTCACCATTATTAATTACAATACTCGGGACGACTTTACCAGAAACTGTAAAACTGTGGTTCATTAATCATCGAATCCAAAATTTCATAGATAAACCCAGACAATGTACAACATGTTTTAATTTCTGACATTCTGCTAGATTTTGTCAAAAAACAGCAATATGTATTAACTGTTGTGTTTCGCATTCTGGACAATGTTCTAGTAATTCAAGGTGCATAAATTGCAAAGGTGATCACCTTGCTAACTCACAAAATTGCCCCGATTACATGAGGGAAAAAATATATTGGAATTAAAATGTGAACAACATTTTACATAGGGGGAGGCGCGAAGAAGATACTGTGATAATAAAAGGGCATCTTACTCTGCAGTAATCCAAACTAATGCAGTTAATCTAGATATGCAGGACCATCTGGAAAAAAAACTTGAAAACATGTTGGTATCTTTCAAGCAATTTTAGAAAAGCAAACCTCTTTCATTTTGGAAGCTTTTCAGAAAACAATAGAATCGGTACTTTCTCACCTTAACAATGTTTTTGAAATGGGGAAATAGAGTCATTCTCCATTGCGGAAGAAAAAGGCAGTAGATAACATTTCCTCAATCCTTAAAATCCGTGAATCTAGTGAAAGCGACGCATCCAATAACATAGAAATAGACATCGGATAAATACAGAAATAAGACGTTTTTTGTAAATACGTTCCTTTCTTTTTTCAAGTTTTTGTTTTGTGGGCTAATTATTGCCTTTTATTTTGTCTTCATTAGTTTGTTTTCTTTCCTCAAAGGGATGATAGTTTTTTCTAGTTCAATTTTCTCTACTTAAGTATTTATGAATATAATTCAATGGAATTGCAGAGGCCACAAAAATAAATTCATATGGTTAAATATCCCTCCCTTTTCTGAAGCAGATATCTGGATTTTTCAAGAAACCTTTTTAACAAATCATGATAATATAAATTTTCCAAATAAAACCATTTTTAGAAAAGCCAGAGAAAATAGATCGGGTGGAGGTTTAATAATAGCTGTTCCTTCAAATATTTCTGCACAACAAATTCCTATACAGATTCAACAAACAAGAGACTTAGAAATCCTCGCAATTAAGATTGATGTTCGAAACATTTCGTTTTATATTATAAATATTTACGCCCCACGGGGATTAAATATTATGCTGATCAAATCTTTTCTTGAATCCCTGACGGCTCCGATGTTCATTTTTGGTGATTTTAACCTTCATCACCCGATGTGGGGATCGGACCACATTTCGAGGTATAGTAATGATTTTGTTGAATGGATTATGATTCTAACTTGGTTCTTCTTAACACGACTGTTTCCACGTATAGAAATTCAGCAGGTACAGCATCATTGATAGATCTCACAGTTTGTTCTTCAAGCATGTCTGGATACTGCAATAGTAATGTTTTAGATTTTTCTTTTGAAAGTGATCATAGTCCAATTATTGCAGAGCTTTCTCCCCTCAATTCAAATAAGCGAATTTTTAAAAAAGTAAACTGGCAAGCAGTTATGAACCAAACGCATTTTATTTTAAGCAATCTAGAAGTTAATTCTGAAAATCTTACCGATATAATTTCTCAAATCATTACAAGTAATATTAGGGAAGTTAGGGTTTCGAACAGATCCTTCCCACTATGGTGGAATAGTACTTGTTATAGATTTTATAAGCTTAAAGAAATATTTAGGAAGAGAGCTATTAGAGAAATTTCACCTGAATTATGGATTAGATATAAACAATATACGAGCAAACTTAGATTCTACATAAAAAATGCTAAGAGAATATACTGGGACAAGATATGTAATAATGTTTCTAATCCCAAGATGTTTTTTAATATTCTGAAAACATTTTCCACAGTTACTGCCCCCGATCAAAAACTTAATATTCTCCAGCTTAGTAATAGATTTATCACTCATCCTCAATTGCAATCAGACATGTTTGCAGATTATTTTGCATCTAAAAATGCCTATCGTGAACCCCTTCCTTTGGATTTTCTCTACGACAAAGATAACCTTCTAAATAAACCATTCCATATTTTTGAATTGCATAGAGCAATAAAAAATTCAAAAAATACAACACCTGGGGCTGATTATGTTACGGCAATTTTCTTTAAAAATCTTGATCAGGGTCAATGTGATGTAATTTTAAGATATTTTCAAAATTTATTTGATTATGTTATCGTTCCAGATTCTTGGAAGCATACAATCATTCTACCGATTTCAAAACCATGTAAAGATAAAACTAAGATGTCTTCCTACAGACCAATAGCTCTGACTTCTGTATTTTCAAAAACTTTTGAGAGAATTTTGGCTAATTGGATTTCTTACTTTTTAAAACTAAAGAAAGAAAACTTCATCCCCAACATTATGGTTTCGTTCCTTTCAAAGATAGCAGAAATGCTACTTATCTTGTACATAAGGCAATAATGAATGCAAAATTACAGAATTTTTTGTGTAGGGATAAGTTTAGATATTAAAAGTGCATACGATTCAGGATGTGGATAGACTTGTTTATAAATGTTAACAGATTGGTATTGCAGGAAATATAGCGAATTGGATGCATGAATTTCTCACATCTCGATCATTCCAAATTAAATGGAGGGGTTATTTTTCTTCCAAAAGCTTGTTCCGCAGGGCCTTCCTCAAGGCAGTGTTCTCTCTCCTATTTTGTATACTATTTTATATGCATGATTTTTTTGATACCATAGAGTCGGAAGTTGAATGCCTGATTTATGCTGACGATATATTTTTATATTGCTCTCATAAATCTCTTGATGTGTTATTTGCAAAAAAATACAAAATACTCTGGAAAGAATTTCCCAATGGTGTAAATATTGGAAACTGAATTTAAGCCCCGAAAAATGTACATTAGCTGAATTATCAAATAAAAGAAATTATACGCTTCCTAATATTATGTTGGCTGGATTTCCCCTACAATGGCAATCTTCTGTTAAATATTTAGGAGTTTATTTTTCTAAACGTTGTCAAAATATTTCTATTAAAAATCAACTAAGCAGTAAAGTTTTGAAAAGGATCAACGCACTGAAAGGCATGGCATATAAACATTATGGGCCGAGATCAAGAGATCTCATTATAATTTAGTCAATAATAGCATATATATATGCAGTGTTTTTATTACATTTGTCATTTAATAAATAAATGGTCTGAAAAACAATTAAAACCTTTCAATATTATCCAAACTAAAGCCCTCCGAATAGCATTAGGTCTCCCTCAATGGACCCCAAATATTGTGCTGCTGAAGTTGGCTGGTCAAGAACTTCTGTCAGATAAAACTAAAAGATTATCAAACAAGTTTTTTATTACTCAAATCTCTAATAGTGATTTTTCTCCTCTTTATTACTGGAGATTCAGAAATCCACCACTAGAGAGCTGGAAGAATCGAAACCAAAACTTTGGGCTACTCCTTCACGTGAGGACAATTCGCCACATTCTGCTGTCATGTCTATGCGATTGACTTTCTGCTTTCATGACTGAGCGCAAGATGTAATTCATTCATTCTAAACTATAATCTTTAGCCAATTATTATTCGAAATCTGAAATGTAACAATATCTTATTGGTACCGCCATGTGAGCTTAGAATATCGATTAAAATGAAAACTGGGAGAGGTGAATCTTTTCTTTGTTCTGGTGAATTCCTTTTGTATTAAAATTCTTGATGTGTTCTATTCTAAATTTAAGTCTAATCGTTCCGAAACCAAATTTTTAGTTCTATTCTAACAAATTTTTGGTCCGTCGAGCCGGAGAGCCTAATGGATAATGGCTTCTAAAGCAAAAATCTTAAAATCAATCCAACATTTTGATAATGTTGGAAAAGAAATCGAGAGATTCGAGGAGAGAATTCGTGACGCAATTGCCGAACCGGATTGTTCGGCTGCGCTTATTTATGTATTAAAATCCAAAGTAGAGAATTATGAGAAAAAATTAGAAGCGGCATTTTCCGAATTGAATATCGATGTATGTGATAAAAAATTGGAAAAATACCTTGATATGCAGGATTCATTATTAAATTGCTCTGTATCGTTAGAAAAGGTGACACATACATTCAAAAAAGAAACCGGAAAAGAAAATTTGGAAAATAAAAATCTAGTTGGAAAAAAAATGCCTAAACTTGAATTGTCACAATTTCATAGGGAAATGGAATATTGGATAACTTTCAAAGAATTATTTCAGGTGACGGTAATTGATAATTCAGATTTAACAGAAATAGACAAATTGCAATATTTTTTTGCGTCAGTTAAAGGGTAACGCTGCTAAATTAATTCGAGGGTTCGCAATTAAAAAAGAAAATTTAAAAAATTGCTGGGAATTATTATGTGAGAGATATGAAAATAAAAATCAGTTAGCAAATTGCCATATTAACAAATTATTTAGTATACGTGCAAACAAAGCAAACTCGGCAAAACAATTGTTTGAAATTCTAGATAATTGTAACGAAAGTATAAGAAACCTAACTGCGTTAGGGTTGGAGATAAATCAATTGAGCGAGCTAATAATCATAAATCACTGCACTTCTAAACTACACGAAGAAATTGTTCATCGCTGGGAGTTAACCTTGAAACCAGATACTTATTCAACACTGCAAGCATTCCGTATGTTTATAGAATCGGAGGCACGTGCGTTAGGTTTATTAAGTGGGAGTGCAGAAGCTCCCAAAACGAAACTCGGAACGAGTAATCAAATTTCTGACAAATCGTACACAGAGAGTAGAAAAAATGTAGGTTTAGAAAAAGGAAATCGGTTTAATCAGAGAAATTTCAATCAACCAAAGAAATCAGTAGTATTTCATGCAAACTTAGATAAAAATTATTCATTCTCATGCGCGATTTGTAAAGAAAACGCGAGTCATCCGTTATATAAATGTCCTGTATTTAACCGAATGAAAGTTGAAGAAAGAATAAAAGCTATTGAAGGGATTTGCTGTTCAAATTGCCTCAGAAAAAATTACACCACGCCTGAATGTAGAATAAACATCGGATGCAAAGTCTGTAAAGACCGCCACCATACTTTATTGTATGTTTATAACGTAAACGATTCCGCATTGAGCGAAACTAGTCAGAAAGTAGTTGCGGTTTCTCGGGGTTGTCAGCTGAGGGGTAATAAACAAGCTAGTCCCGTGCTGCTTTCTACCGCGATAATAAAAATAAAGTCTAGGTTGGGAAAATGCATCGAATGCAGAGTTTTAATAGATAACGCTTCGCAACTATCTTTAATTTCGGAAAAGCTTAAAGAAAAATTAAACGTCACTGGAAAAACACAAAATTTCGGGAATCAACGGGGTAAATGCAGAAACTTCACTACATCGAATCGAATTCACAATCGAATTCACTCCTCATTTCTCGTCTCTAAAATTTAATCTTGAAGCTGTAGTAGTTAATAAAGTTACTTCACCTCTTCCGAATTTTCAATTTAAAAATTGCCCATTTCCACATTTAAAAAATCTGAAACTCGCAGATCCCAATTTTCACATTTCAAAACCAATAGATGTATTACTAGGCGCGGAAATTTATGCAAATCTACTGGAAGGACTGCCTATTTTAGGACCTGCTGGAACACCAGCAGCGATACCTACTAAATTGGGATATATCCTCTCTAGAAAAATCTATGCACCTCCTCTTCAAGAATCCATAGTTAATTCTATCTTAAACGTGACCAACTGTCAGAACTTTAGAAACTGGAAGAAGTTCCTAAAACTAATGCTAAAATTCAAATTCCTGATCCTTGTGAAGAAAGTTTTCCAAAATCGGTGAAAAGAAATAATGAAGGTAGATATATTGTTAATCTTCCATTCAAAGAAAATAATACTTTTGGTGAAAGCAAAGAAAAAGCCGTACAATTATTGTATGCCTTAGAAAATAAATTTCACAAAAATAAGCAATTCAAGGACAATTTTCTAAATTTCATGAACGAGTATTTAGCACTCGGACATATGCGGGAGATATCTCAAGAACGGGATGACGAAGCACCTAATTGCTACATCCCTTATCATATGGTAATAAATGAAAAATCTACCACAACCAAATGTCACATTGTTTTTAATGCTTCGCCTAAAACAAAAATGGTAAATCATTAAATGATGTTTTGTTGACAGGGCCTAAGCTACAAACTCTGAAATATTTAATCATTTAATTAAATTTAGATTGTACAGGGTAGCATTCACAGCTGATATCGAAAAAATGTATCGCCAAATCTTAATTTCGGATGAAGACTGTAAGTATCAAAGAATTGTTTGGCGAGCCACTCCCTCTGATCCATTAAAGTCATTTGAACTCCAAACTATCTCGTATGGTACTTCATGCGCACCGTTTCTCGCTTTGAGAACGCTGCAACAGTTATACCAAGACGAAAAACAAAACTTTCCCTTAGCAGCAAAAATAGCTCAGGAAAATATTTATATAGACGATCTGTTATCGGGTGCAGACACAGAAGTTGAAGCAAAATCTATTATCATTGAAATTCACAACTTAATGAAGTCTGGTGGTTTTATTCTTCGAAAATGGTCAAGTAGTCACCCAAAGGTTCTTGAAAATCTAGATACATCACTTTTAGCTTCGAAGCCGATACATTCTCTAGGTGATGAAGAATCTAAACAACGCGTGCTAGGGTTAATCTGGAACTTGCAAACAGATTTGATTCAAGTTAAAGTAGTACATGAAGAAAATGTAAAAACAAAAAGACAGTTACTTTCCGTCATTGCGCAAATCTTTGATTCTTTATGACTATTCTCACCCTCTATTATAACTCTCAAAATAATGTTACAAGAGTTATGAAAATCTAAAGCCTCTTGGGATAATCCTATACCCTCATTTATTCTGGAAAATTGGAATAAATTCACTAAAGAAAGTAAACTGCTATCTTTAAATATATTTTTAGATGAAGATGACATTCTTCGGGTAGGTGGCAGACTCACCAAACAACCTACTCTCTGATTCGATCAAAAATTCCCGATAATCATTCCCAAACATCATCCTATTACTACTTTAATAATTAGACAATTCCACCTTCGTCGTTTTCATTCAGGAACTCAAATGACATTATCTCTAATTCGACAACACTATTGGATACCGGATGGACGATAGACTCTTCGACGAGAAATAAAACGATGTATCAGTGTTGTAGATTTAATTCTAAACCATCGTACCCTAAAATGGGAGATCTACCGAAACAAAGAATCACCCAAACTCACCCATTTGAAATCGTCGGCATAGACTTTGCCGGACCTATTTTGACTAAATGTCAACACCTTCGAAAAGCTAGTCAATTCAAATCTCCTACATCTGTCTTTTCATATGTCTAGCTACAAAAGTAGTTCATCTTGAACTCGTCTCCCCTTTATCAACTGATGCCATGCTAGCAGCACTGCGTAGATTCATTGCTCGACGTGGTCATCCGTCTGAAATCCATTCGGACAATGACACTAACTTCATAGGTGCTAACAACTACTTGAAACAACTCTATATATTAGTGAAAGAACACTCAATATACAAAAGTACTCTACAGATAGAAACATTACATGGAAATTCATACCCCCCTATACTCCCAATTTTGGAGGTCTTTGGAAGTCCTCAATCAAGTTAGCCAAAAGGCATCTTTTCAAAACCTGCAAAGGACATCTTCTGAGTTTTGAAGGACTATCTACACTGTTGTGCCAAATAGAAGCGTGCATCAATTCTAAACCCCTGGTCCCACTTTTCAGTGATCCAGCAGATATGCGAGCTCTCACACCAGGGCATTTCCTTATCGGAGAACCCTTACTCTCTCGAAATTCCTGAGAGTACGTCAATAGCTAATACTTCTTTAAGTCTCTCTTGCAGATGTAAAAATCTTTTAAAGCTACGCCAACACTTCATTGGATCGTTGGCACAAAGAGGTTCTATATCATTACCAATCCAGGCCCAAGTGGAAAACTTCCCAATCTGAAGTACAAGTGGGCAACCTAGTACTGATATCTGATGACAACAGGCCCCCTCTCTCCTGGCCTATGGCAAGAATACTAAAACTTATACCAGGTACGGATGAAAGTCATAAATTAGCCATTCTACAAACCGGATCTGGACTAACCCGTAGATCGATTAACAAAATTGTTGTCCTGCCAATTTGCGCCCGGGAGGATGGAGATTCAGAAATCCACCACTAGAGAGCTGGAAGAATCGAAACCAAAACTTTGGGCTACACTTTTACGTGAGGACAATTCGCCACATTCTGCTGTCATGCCTATGCGATTGACTTTCTGCTTTCATGACTGAGCGCAAGATGTAATTCATTCATTCTAAACTATAATCTTTAGCCAATTATTATTCGAAATCTGAAATGTAACAATATCTGATTGGTACCGCCATGTGAGCTTAGAATATCGATTAAAATGAAAACTGGGAGAGGTGAATCTTTTCTTTGTTCTGGTGAATTCCTTTTTTATAAAATTCTTGATGTGTTCTATTCTAAATTTAAGTCTAATCGTTTCGAAACCAAATTCTTAATTCTATTCTAACAATTACAAATAGCCCCGAGACAATGAATCTTAATGTTTTGGAGAGAGAGAAGAAGATAAATATATCATTAGTATACTGCATGATTTAAATGTTGATGGTCATCAAATTATATCAATTCCCAGATTAATCACCTTTTCAGACCTTCCATGTAAAATTTGTATGAATAGTTTTAAATTTCAAGATAAAAATCTACCGACTCCCGCTATAAGCGGTTTATTTGATGAAGCAGTCGAACGTTAATTTCAAATTTTTTTTCATTATAGCTACTGATGCTTCAAAAAATCACCACTTTACTTCAATAGCAGGTATATCATAAAATTCTTCATTTGCTTACAGAATCAACCATTATAATTCTGTTTTTACTGCAGAAGCTTTGGCTATTTGTCAGGCTTTAGATGATCTGGTGGAATTTAATGTAAATTTACTTGTTTTGTCGGATAGTTTTTCTGTTCTTTCTGTACTTCAAAATTACTCGATCAAATCCCTTATGGGCTTGCTAACAAGATTTACACGCTGTCTAACTATATTAATCAGTTAATTATGCTTTGGATTCCGGGACATTCGAAAATAGTTTGGAATGAGCAGACGGATAATCTCGCAAGATCGGTCACGGAGTCATGAAACCCATTGCTTCTAGACCTCACAGGCTGTCTCTGATTATGAGAAAAACAAGAAATTCGCTTGAGGTGTAAACATTCTACATCCAATTATGGTGTAGTTTCGAAAAAAAAATCACCAGCATACTATTTTAATTTGTTTTTATTAAGGTATTTACATAAAATATATAGAAGATTTTCGAAATTAATAATTAATAATTTACGCGTATTTGGTGGTAGGATGGAAGAACAAAAGTAAATTGCTCTTGTGACCTCGAAAATAAATTTGATATGGTATTTCGGGTATTTTATTTTTGATTTGTGTGTATTTTTTACTGGTTTATTATTGCATTACTATTTTTATTGTAAGCACCTTTTCTGCTTATCTTCAACGGGGAACGGGGGCCCCTAGAACCTGGGGGTCCTGGGCTTCAGCCCATTTAGACCATACGTAGATCCGGCTTTGACAAAGTCGCTCGCGTGGCTGTTTTATGTTCTCTGTTCTTCTTTTCATTTATTTTTTCCAGTATTTGTTCAAGTAACATTAAAAGTTAAGCAAATAGGCATTCAACAGAGTAATTACTTATTCATTTAATTTTCTTTTATTATACCTATTTGATCCAATCTCCAAATTATAGTATTATTATTAATTAGATATTTTCTGGCAATATATTACATCTTTTATAAACAAAAAGACCCAGGAATTTAATTTCATGAAGTTTTGCATATCCCTACTCGGATTTTTATGCAATATAATTTTCTTGGTTGTTTGTAAATTATACAGAAAACATTAACTGAGGAATGAGTTGTTTTCTCATAAAAATAGGCCCATTTTTTTTTTACTTGGACAAAAAGTTGATTATATATCTACAAATTGCATGTGGTACTCATCAATGCATTCGGAAAACAAACACGGAATTAAATAGCATGTTGTGTGAATATATTACTCAAATGAAGACAGCCATTGTAATTTTACAATTGTAAATGATCTGTTTGAATTTCATATACTAACACTTTTTCACACTAATGTTAACTTTTCTAATACTAATGTTAATATTTTACTGTAATATTAATATATGAGAAATATACATATATAAGATAAATACTCTGGTGATCAAAACTGAGAGAATTTTCAGATTTGGTCAATTATCTATAGAACTACTGAATAGATTTTAAAGAAATATGGTATGTTCAAGGGTTGATATAATGCAAAATAACCATGCAACAGTTGTAATTCACACCCATGATAATGCATAAAACTCATTGAAGTTGGATGGTATGAAACACTAGTTGCAGAATAGAGCAATAAAATGGGTCCCATTTTACATATATGCAAGCCTCGCACCGTGATTTTATACTGGGAATAAGGGAATTAACAAGTTCCTGTGGAAATCAATCCCATTCGTTCAACAATTCTGTTTTCATGTCTTGGAAGATTATCAGAAAGGGTTTGCGAGTTGTAATTATCCTCTCCAAAGCGTCTCAGGCATGCTCTATGGGGATAAGATCTCGAAATCTGAATCCATCCTGCGAATATCCTCACTTTCAAGAAAATCGTCGACCAGATTAACTCTATGTGACCTCGAGTTATCATCCATTGAAATTAAATCAGCTCCAACTGCACCCATGAAAAGGTGAACATAGGGCTTCTAGACCTCTTCTGTATGCCTCACAGCAATCACAGTGCCTCTTTCAGAGAATGGAGGTGTGTGCGACTGTTCAACTAAATGCCTACCCTGACCATTAAGCTTCCGCTGCCGTAATAGTTCATTCCTCGGTCATTGGAGGACAGGTAGCAGGTCCTTGGTTCTGCCCATATGAAAATACGGCAAGAATCATTAGTTAGGCTTAACATGGACTCCTCAGTGAAGAGAATGGTCCTGTATTGATCTATGCTCCAACCTCTATGATCTCTGCGCCATTTTAAAGGGATTCTCCTGTTCCTAGAACTGAGTGGGATGCAAAAAAGGTCTTCTCGCAAACAACCCTCTCTCATGAAGTCTTCTGGAATCAGTCATCCTTGAAACTCGGGTTCCTATGGTCACATACAACTCAAGAGAGAACTGAAAAGCTGTAGCATATCCCTGTTATGCCTCGCTATAATGGACAAATGGCAATCAGCTCTGGTCACCGTGACTCTTGGACGACCTTGCCCAGACTTTCTTCTCTCGAAGGATACGGTATCCTGAAACTGTTTCCGTAAATTGAATGCAACGCTGGGCGTTAAATTCAATTTTCTACAAATCTGGGTTTGAGATTGAACTATACATCTATCCTATCCACAATTCGCCACCTCTTTCCATCATGCAAATATTGGTGATTACTCCTTTTTTCTGTTTGAATTTTAAATTAACCGATTTCTTCAACAAGTATTATAAAAATTAAAAAAATTTAAGTCACTTCCTTCTCCGGTCAACAAAGAATTTTTTTTTCTTTTCTTAAAGTTAATTAATGAATTAATATTTGAAAAAACTGTATTAACATCGAGTGCATCCACTACATGTTTTTAAAAATGTATTTGAAGCCAAGAAAAATTAGTTAGAAAAACGTACAGGCGCCATCTGTTGCAGGTAGTTTTAACTACTCCAGAAAAAAAGACAGAATAAACTTAAAATTAAAAAATAAAATTTAATGAATGAATTAATGTTAGAAAAACTGAAAAAACATCAAGTGTCATCCACTACAAGTTTTAAAAAATATATTGGAACCTCAGCAGTATTTTATTAACGATTGAAACTTTGAACAAGATATATATATATATATATATATATATATATTATATATATATATATATGGGAAAAGTGTGAACTAATAGTGTGTGTGTGTGTAGGAACTGAAAAAAAAACCAAGAAATTCGGCGAGATATGCTTGCAAACTAAATGAAGATTTTAGCTCTCACGCTTTGATAAATCCTTATTACTCAACTACTTCTGCCCACTTACGCTTATGTATTCGACACACAAGATACGCATCTTTATTTCGAAACAGTATTTTTACACATTTCATTCAAATATTTTCATGAAATTCGACAAAATGTGTAAATCATCTTAATTTTGAATGCCAGTATAATTTTCTAATTAATTTTCAAAAACACCTAGCTCAAACTGAAATGAGACTCGAATGTTTTTACTATAACTTATGAAAAATATAAGATAAAATAATAGAAATAAAGCAATAACTTTTTGGCAATTTATGCGCATGTTTAAGTACAAGAAATTAATATACGAAATTAATACTCTCAACATCACCAGAAACAGAGCATCAAAATTGAGAACTTAATATATCTTAAAATGTGATCCTAATTAACATAAAAGTTTTTATAGCTTTAACAGACATGAAATACAAGCGTAACTTAATCAAATATATTCTGCATGCCATTTAACTTGCAACACCAGGAAGAAAAAAGCAAGTATAAAACTTTACTTATCATTCGTTTACAGCAAAGTAGGAAGAAAACATGGTTAAATTTATAACAGTTTTAGGAGTATACAGGATCAAAATTAGTATATATAAACTAAAACAGCTATTTTTCTTTTAAGAATCGAAACGAACAAGACTTGGATGAGAGATAAGAGCAAGTCATTCCATGTGGTTTCTAGGTTATACCGCATTTCGTCAATCGTACAGGACGCCAAGTATCTCAGCAAACAAAATTTTTCAGTGGGTGAAAGATTTGGCCAAGACAACAGTCGAACATACTCTGTGTCGATTTAGATCAAGATACGATAAGAATATGAAGTATTTTGCGTTATCCTGTTGAAAAAATACGTCGTCTTCGAGGTTTCAAAATATGGTACCACCGGAATTAAGATCTGAAAAATTTAACGATGGCAATTCAGATTACCATCAACACGATCCAAAAGAGTCCATGTCGTGTACTCAATGGCTGTCCACATCATTACACCAGGTATAAAGCTCGAATGACAATCTCGAATGCAAGCAGACCAAGTGCTTTCTCTTCCGTGCTTCCAGAAACTGATACTTCCATCAAAACAATGCATGTAGAATCGGAACTTGTTTAAAAAGACGACGTAATGTCACTCCTGTATCCAGTTTTGTCGTTGGGCACACCACTGTTGCCACGCGTCTTCACATTATGCTACAGGGTGAAGGAAAACCGTTAGAATGGTCGCTGTGCATATACTAGAATACAAATTTGTGTGAATATATTGAATATAAAAGTCCTGTTATCTCTACATGGTTAAAATAAAAAGTCATTTTTGAATGTGTAATAATTTTACAAAAAAATAAAATTATTAAATATTTGTGTAGTATCTGTTTATGTGTATGAAGATTTCTTAACACAATATCTGTTTTTCAGAATTTGACTGGTATAAATTTTTGTCACACATATGTATAATTTTTTTTTACTATAAATAACAAATATGCATGCAAAACTCAATAATTTTGATGATAAATTTTTCATATAGACTATACACATGTTATTGAAATATTAACATTATGTGTTAAAGAAATCTATGCAACCCCAGCTGAAATTTATTAAGCATAAGAATAATCTGGATTTTAATTTTTACACAAGTATTAATGTCTAAAAGGCTCATGTATATTGATATTATCCTGCTTATAAATTTAAGTCTTGAATAAGTTTGTTGCATTGAGTTAAAACAAATATTGACACAAAAATTGTACTTAGATCAGTACAATGATATCTATCGGTAATTAGGATCATGAAACCAAGTATGACTTTATATATAGACATTTGATTCTGTAGGATGTTTACTTTCTAAAACCAGTGGAAATATTCAGAATTTTAATATAACCTTTTTCAACTCTATTTACCCTTAAATGAATAACTTGACAAATTGTTGTTTGCAATAATCTATATTCATGAAAAATTCAGTGAAAAAAATGTAATTTCAGAGAATTTTTTCAAAATTATTGTTGAGGGGTTAATTGTCCAAAATCGCTGATAATTTTGTATGACGTATGTTGAAAGGACAAATTTGGGTTGCTTGTATAGTGATGGGTGGCTTGGAGGCTGGAAGGCTTAGATGCTGATCGGGTTTGAAGATGGCCCCCAAGACACATGTAATTTGTGTATTCCCCTTGTTTATTGTTGACAGGATGTTGACGGATTCCTAAGTCGGGGGTCCCAGCGCACGGTCATGAAAGTTGAATGGACTCATAAATTGAAAGAGAGAGGCTCGACTTTTGTAACTTTGCGCTTGGTTCCTGACCAATGACTAGGCGAGACCAAAGGGCTCGCGGATGCAAAAAGGGGTAATTTGCCCTCACTTAAAAGCAGGAGCCGAGACATTTCTCGAGACTTCTACACTTTTCAAATTAGAAAAAGAAACAAAACTAATCTGTAACTTCTTACACCATGCCGGCCTCCCATCACCTCGCCTCCGCTTCAGATAAGTGAAATGTTGTTCATAGTTCTCTTATTCTTAAATTTTAATAGTGTTTAATCTAAGTTCTAATTTCGTAATGTGTTTTAAATGTAATAAACGAATTTGTTTTATTTTAATCCGAGTAATTCATTAATTTTGCGTTGTCTTTAATTATGATTTAAAGTACTAGCCACTATCATGATGCAGACATGAGTTAAATAATCGAACCTGCGTAAATCATAAGATGTTAAATTAAAAAAGTATTTGGAGCGCTGCATTATCTGGTGCCGAGTGACCAGGATTCGAGGAAATTTTTTTCCCCTCTTTCGTTCACGCGTGAATAATTTTTAGATGAATTTGGACGATCGCTAATGTTTTGTGTTTTGTGTTCGAATGTATAGTAAATTTAAGATTGTTGTAATGTTGAATACATTGGCGATAACTTTAAAGCAAAATTTTTCCTCGCAAGTTTAATTATTTTTTTTCTCAGTAGATGAAAGGTTAAGAATTTTTTTTTCTCGATCCCATATTGTTCTAATGTATTTGGTCACTGTCATATTGGATAAAGATGGATTCTCCTCTGTTGTAAGAATGTCAACATAATTTTTTTTAACTTCATTCTGTCGATAATTTTTATCTTATTTGAAACTCGTCGGTTTTAGATAAAATTCGCATAATGCCTCGTTCTCGTCAGGTCGATCCTGTTTAATTGCATACTACTTCCGATCGGTTTAATTTAATTGAGTTGATCCCACAATTTGCGGGCAGTGAGGGTTCGAGTGTTAGGAAATTTCTAAATAAAATTAACGAAGTTGGGCAATTGGGCAGATAATGAGAAAACTGCAATTTTGAAACTCAAACTTTCCGGTGTAGCAGAAGAATTTTTTTTTGCTGACCCCAGCAATAATGATATTTACGATTTTGAACAATTGTCTCAAATTCTCCTTAAGAGATTTGAATGCACAGTTCCATTGTCCACGAAACTTCAACTGTTCTCCGTTTGTCAGCAGGGAATTTCAGAGACTGTGCAGGAATTCGCATCCAGAATCAAAAAATTGGGAAATCAGGTTTTTGAGTCAAATGACGTTGTGGCATCATCGGCAGTCAGACAGGCGAACGATCAACTTTTGCAATCTAGATTCATTAGTGGGTTGAAGAATGATATACGAAGATTCGTACTGGCGAGGGACCCCATGACATTTGAACAGTCCAGTTCGGCCGCATTGTTAGAGGAGCAGCATCAGAGACTTAATGAAATTGCGACAAACGATCGCGCGGGATCGACGGAAAATAACAGAGAATCAGCGATTATTTCAGCTCTTACAGAACGCATACAAGACTTAAATATAAGAGTGGGTAAACTACAACAAACCAAGGGCTCCGTAAATGCCTATCACTCTGATTCATCTAAAAATTTCCCTCGCAGAAACCCCGTTTCATTTCGATGTTATTATTGTCAACATATAGGTCATAAACAAAACGAATGCCGAAAACGGATGAGAGATGAAAGCCTCACAGCCACACTTGGGTCTACGGGAAATTCGCCGGGTCGAAACGGTTCTTCGCAAAGGGGGAGATACAATGTCACGCCGAATAGGGGAGTGATTTATGAATCCCCGTCCTCGGGAAATTTTCGGGGTGGTTTTCAAACATATTTTCACGGTCAAAGGAACGCAGGGAATTTAAACTTTCGAGGAGAGAGACGTCATTAGAAGACGGGCAATTGGGCGCTCTCTCTCCAATTTGCAATGCTAATTTACCGATTGTCGAGGCAAGCTCTGGGGGCCATAAGTTCAATATTTTAATTGATTCTGGAGCTTCTGTTTCACTGTTATCAAATTCTCTTTTCGATAAAATAAAAAATAAATATATGAAACCATTGGAAGTTCTAGTAAAAATCAAGGCAGTAAATAACGGGGAAGTGGGGATAGTGGGTGTTTACAAGATGCATTTGGTTTTGGGGGAATTTCATTGTGAGCAAATTTTTTTATCACTAAGCAGGAATTAAATATTAGTTACACAGCGATCTTGGGTTTCGATTTTATTAAGCTTAGGCACGCGATGTTAGATACGAAATTTAATTGTTTGAGAATAGCTGAGAATTCCATTCCATTTGTTAATTGTGAAATTTCGTCGCAAAATGACACTGCGTGTGATATATTTGGAATTTTGGAAAATAAAACTATTATTGGTCCAAAGCAGGTTAAAAATGTTCGTTTTAAGGTACCAGTTTTGCCTCATTCTAGTGTAGTTGCGACTATTGTTGGTGCTGTTAAATTAAAAAATAAGGGTATACACATAAATTCACCGCATGTCACTTTTGATTCTCAACTTAATACAACCGAGTTACAAGTTACGAATAATTCAGAACACATTATAACTTTAAATAAAAATATGAGAATTTGCACTGTTAATAGTTATGAAGAATTTTCGGTTGATTTACCAATATCACAAGATACATTACCTGAATTATCTGAAAAAGACTTTAACTTCTCTGGATTAGATCCCAGAACAAAGAGTAAATTAATCCAACTTTTCTTAAATCACAAAAATACTTTCGCTCGATCAACCGCTGAATTATCCGCCGCTAATACAGAACATCATAGAATATTATTACAGCATAATTACCCAATTAGATGTCCGATTTATAAAATCCCATTTAACCTCCGAAACGAATTTGGGAAACAAATATCCGATTTAGAGAGTGCGGGCATTGTGTCAAAATCCAGATCTCAATATAACACACCTGCTTTATTTGTCAGACAGAGAGATAAATGGCGTTTAGTTCTGGATTTTAGGAAGTTGAATGAAATTACGTTGACTCAGGATTTTGCTATACCTACTTTGGACGACATCCTTCATGAGATGTCGGGGTCGAATTATTTTTCCGCTTTAGACATGAAGTCCGCATTTAATCAAATACCACTTCATTATAGAGATAGACATAAAACGGCTTTTTCTACACCTGACGGTGATAAATACGAATTTAATAGACTTTGTTTTGGTCTTAAAAATTCCCCTAAAGCTTTTCAATCCATAGCGCAGGAAATATTAGGAGATTTACTTCACAACGGCGCTCTAGTCTACATAGACGATATAATTTTGTTTTCAAAAACCATCCAAGAACATTTCGAATTAATTAATAAAGTGTTAGAGCGTTTCGAAAAAGCTAATCTTAAATTCAATCCAGCTAAGTGCCAGTTTTTAACTAAGAGATGTAAATTTTTGGGGTTTGTTGTCACACCGGAGGGTATACACATTGATAAGGATAAGACGATCACAATTAATCAGTTTCCTGTTCCGATAGATCAGAAACAAATAAAATCTTTTTTAGGATGCTGTAATTTTTATAGAAGGTACATTAAAAATTTTGCCAAACGTACACTGCCTTTAACGAATCTTTTGCGAAAAGATACTCCTTTTGAATGGACTTCGGAAGCTCAGGCTTCATTCGATGATATTAAGAACGCTATTCTAAATTCACCTGTTTTGGCTCTACCTGATCTTGCCACAGAATTGCAAGTCATGACTGATGCTTCTTCCTCGGGTATCGGGGCTGTTTTGGAACAGAGGTATCCTAATTCAGAAGTTAAACCTTTATATTTTTTTTCAAAAAAGTTGAATCCTTCGCAATCTAAATACAACGCCACGGTCCTCGAATTTTTCGCAATTTACACAGCTCTAAATTTTTTTAGGCCTTTTCTTTTGGGGAGGAAGTTTAAAGTTTTTACGGATCACAAGCCTTTAGTAGGGTTCTTATCTAATAAAAATCCCTCTTCTTAAATTCTACGTTGGAAATTGTCACTTGAAGAATTTAATTATGAAATTCATTACGTGAAGGGCTCTTTGAATTCTGTCGCCGATCATTTATCTCGTTATGTCAACACTATTACTTTAGCTTTACCTTATTCTGAAGATCTCATACAAATGCAGAAAAGCGACGAATCGTTAAACGACATCCTACATAAAATTAATAATAAAGATCTTAGCCCACGAATTAGCAGTTATTTTATTAATGAGGAGGGAGTGCTATGTCATTTTTCTAAGCGCCCAAACAAGTCACCCAGAACTGCCATGAGAAAACAAGTTTGTGTTCCTCATTGTCTTAAAGCGAAAGTTTTAGAATCAATTCATTCGGAATATGGAGGGCATCTTAAATTTTTCAAGACTTATCAGAGACTTAGCGAAAAAAAATTTTGGCCTAATATGTACAAGGATGCTAAGAATTTTGTTCGTTCTTGCATCATTTGTTTAACTCGAAAAAACGCTTTCAATATTCCACTAGCCCCACACCAGCCGATGGAACAAAGTCATGTACCAGGTGAAACGTCATATTGATATTTTTGGTCCTTTAAAAACCACGCCTAACGGGAATAGTTATGTATTTTCTATGATAGATGCATTCACCAAATACATTCATATCGTCCCACTTCCTGATCTTAAGTCCAGCACCATATCTAAAGCTTCCTTTGATAATTATATTGTACACAGGGGTTGCCCTCATAAGTTGGTTGTCGATAACGCCACTTATTTTAAAAGTTCTGAGTTCCTGGAATTTTGTAGAGTCATGGGTATCCAGAAACGACATATTTCAACTTATTCAGCTCACGTAAATGGAAGAGTAGAGAAGCCAAATAAATCGCTGGCTAACATCCTTGCAGCAATCACTCATGACACAAACGACTGGGATGAACAACTCCCTCACACTATGTTAGCTTTAAATTCAGCAATTCACGAGGCCACTTTCACTTCGCCCTTCTTTTTAGAACACGGCAGAGACATTCGTCTGTCGTACACATATCAAAAGAGCTCTGATACATTACAAAATACGTATGAATACGTCGAAAGACTTTTACCTTCATTAGAGAATATTTTTCAGAAGGTCCTAGACAATTTAAAAAATCAAGAAGCATCGCACATCGCTCTTAGCTCAAAGAATACAAAGTCGCATCATTATGATTATCAGATTGGTTCTTTATGTTTTATCAGGACACCTAACCTTAATTCTAAATTGTCTCCAAAACTCAGGCCCAAGTTCGAAGGTCCCTATAGAGTTGTAGAACGGTTTTCTAAAGTGAATTACAGAGTTCAGCATGTCGAGCACCTGAGAAAGAAATTTAACACACATGTCAACCGAATGATTCCTTTTATAAAAAGATTTAAATATTTGCATTTGAACAATTTGGATGAAAATATAACAGTAGATACAGAGGTAAAAAATGTTGGTGAGGAACAGAGATATAATTTAAGGAACCGTGTGAATTCTAATATTTAGATTAATCTTATTACAGTGTTTCAAAATAAATAAATTAAATTCATACATAAAATTTTAATGTTTACTTTTGTTTATATTATTGTTGAAATTTTTTTTATTGGAGAAGGGTCCATGCTTGTCTTATAATACTTCAAAGATTGTTGTCGGGTGGATTGTAGGAATTCATTGTGTATCAATGAGAATTAATTGTATTTTATTATGTTGGTACTTATACATATAGCAATTTTATATACATTGATGTTTTTTTTATTTTGTGTGTGTCACTCTCATATGCTTTTGCATGTTATTTCAATATATATACTGTGGACACAACGTACATGTTTACAATAAGTCAGGAAATATAGAGAAAGGTCTCTTGTATAACTCATAAAGTCAGTGAATTACTATTTTAGCTATGTGGGTAGTCACACACATGCTCCATGTGTTTTATTAGTATGCTCATTATACGTATTTTGTTATTGTGTTTCATTTATACATTATCTCTTGTGATTTTCATTGTTGCTTAGAAGTATTAAATTTTTGGGGAGTTTTACTTATACCATAACGTTGGTTTTATCATGTTATTATAATCAATTATATGTTATTCTTTTATCTTGCAATCTACTCATTGAATACTTATTGTGGATGCATTATCATTTATGTTTATTTCTTATCCTTTATTGCTTTTCGCCATGATTGTACCTTATGATAGTGTAGAAGAGAGTAGCTTTGTGCCATTATTATTCTTAATTACAATTGTGTTTTATGAATTTTGATAATATTCGGGATAGTTGTTTGTGTTGGCCATCGCACTAGTAAAATTTTATTCACACTAAAGGAATGTATGCTACAGTCTATGCTATGTTTCAAGTATAGTTTCTAGTATTGTGTTCTTGTACTCTCGTTTTAGAATGTTTTGAGTAGTCTAGTTGCAATTGTGTCCATAAATGAGGTATTCAGATTCGTTTTTTTTTTTTTCGGTTTTGTCGATTTACGAAATTTTTCTCTCTCTCCATGACGTACTACTCGGCATAAATGTTGATTGATTAAGTGAAGTTAGTTTTTATTTCGTGTTATTGGTTCATTATAAATTTTTTTTTGAAGAAAATTCTTGGCCATATTATTTAGTATTGAGGTAGATAAGTCTTTTATGTTCATTCTGTACTTATGAAATTGTTTTGAATACTTAGTTGATTAGAGCAGGAATTTTTTTTTATATAAGTTGAATTTCATTATGTGAAGAGTGTTGGTTACATTTGAGTTAAGATTGTCCTTGAGATATTTGAATACTGATGTGAATTTTAAATTTTCTTGTTTATCTGCATAGAAAGTAGTTTTCTTGTTTTGTTTTGTTGTCATTATAGTTGCATTTGAATCTAGCGGTTATGTTAATTATTTTCGGAAGTTATGTTTATCGAATTGTTGAAGAGGTACAGGAAATTGTTGTCATTATAGTTGTATTCGAATCTAGCGGGTTATGTTAATTAATTACGGAAATTATGTTTAACGAAGTGTTGGAAGAGATGCAGAGAATTGTTTTATGAGTTTGTGAATTAATGATTATTCAGGTATTAGTTAAGTGATTTAGTAGAAATGATTGAGAATTAGAGTTTCAGTTGTCGAGTTCTGTTTTTGAGAGATAGTTATCTGTTTGTAGCGTTAGTTAATTGTTAGCGGATCGTATTGGTTATAAGGTTTTATGGCTATGTTTTTTGAGTCAGTATTCGAGTTGCCGATAGTCGATTTTGGTGAATTAGTTAGTGATGGGAATTAATATTTTTATTATTGAACAAATTTTTTTTGTGTCTGGTGTTGATGACATGCGAATCGCTCTGTTCAGTGCACATTTATAGCACTCAAGGGTTAGAGTGAAGTGTTTAGTTTTTTCGCCTTCTATTGTTTTTTTATTAGACTTAAAATCCATTTTATTAATAGCCACAATTTTAATAATCTCGTCTACTTTAGTAATAAATTTTTTTTTGTTTCTTAACTTGGGTTTGCATCCTGATCACATGCATATTCATCGTTTTGTAATAAAAAATGCACGCCTAAGTTATACTATTCGTACGCAATTCTCATGGTGAATTTGTCATTCCTTTATGCTATTGATTTTGTTGTACGTTGTATTTCAAATGCATGCTTAATTTAATTCGTATCAAGGTCGGGTGAATTTGTAAATTCCTTATGCTCATTGACTTTGATGTACGTTGAAATTTCTTATGTAATCATGCATATTGTTATCATGTCGAATTTCGATGTTAGGTGATGCAATGTCGTGATGGGTTTCTGTTTTTTCATTATACTCATAAATAATAATAATAACTTATCTAAACTTGTTCTCACAAATTGTTACATCTCACACTGGAAAATAATTTTTTTTCTCAATTCTTAAAATGGTGGATATTCTTTTTGTGTACATTATTAGCTAATAATTTTTTTCATCATGTCGTTCTGCGAGATCAGTGAGAAGGAGGAGTTGGCATAATTATACAAATATCTGTTTAACTTTCATGCCAGACATCAGAAATGTTGTTTTCTCCCATTTTACTATGCATACTTGTCGCGCCAAAATCTGTGTCACAGTCATTTTTTTAAGTATCTACTTCTTGTATCTTTATATATATATCGACTTGTTTTAATATATATATTACATATTAATCACTGCTGTGTTATGTACAAATTATACTGTTCCAATGTTTCGTGCGTGCAATTCTTTTGTGTAAATTATGCGGTAGCCCAGATCTCATCTCAAATTCGAATTTTAGGAATTTTTTTTTCTTTCTTTACAAGTTGTTTATTGTACTACATTTGTTTGGCAGAAACGGAGGCAGGGTAATGGGCG